>KL567025.1:0-21245 GCA_000715275.1 Gyrodactylus salaris
GTCTGAGCAGATTGGAGATTGTTGAAGTAGACATATTGAGATCGACAGCTGAGGAATTTGAGATTCATCCTCGATTCTGCTGGCCTTCTGAAGATGACTTTACTTGGTAAAAATGTCATGTCACCCGCTATGAAACTCATTTAGATTTGTACTTGGTATTTTTTGGGCTGAATTTTCCTAGAGTATTTAGACGATGCTGACTCGAAATTGACTCTTTAATTATTTATTGTACGTATTTAAATAAGAACACAGAATTCTCTACGAATTCAATGATCAATTGAACATGGTAAAAAACAAAAAAAAATTTATTCTTCAAATTAAGTCCACACAAATAGAACATGACTGTTTTGAGACAACTGATGAGATGTTAAACAATGATCTGATATAATATTTATTACCCTATGAACGATCATAAAGTTCCTCGTCATATTAAAAGGGTAATCTTTCAAATATCCTTGATAAAATCTTGTTCATTTTTTATTAATAACAGACTAGCACTTCTGAATAGTATGTGAAATATAAAGTAGATTTTCAAAATATTTTCTATTTCATAAAATTTCCTCAAAAGTCAGGCCCTCTCTTATTCAAATTGATCCTCTTGTTGAACTTGGAGCAAATTTTCGATAGGCGATCAAAGTTCAAGAAGCCCTGGTCATCTGATTCGATCTCGTAGCTCATCAGGGTTACGGTCAGGAAGAGAAATCCCAAGAGAGTGTAAAAGAGGTTCTTTGTCAACTGCATAATTGTCCAAGATTAGCTTTGGGGATGGCAGTGTATTTCCAACGCTTTATAACTCTTTCTAGCAACGTTCTCATTGGATAATCTTGTCTAAGATGTACATACCTGATGGTATGGTAGCTAGCATTGTGTATTTCTCAATCTATTGAAATTCATTAAACTGACTCAATTAACGAATTAACTGACAGTTGAAATTCTCGATATTTCCCTTTTTGAAGCAAACCACATAGGACATGAGAATGACACAAAACTTTTTAAAGAATATCTCGAGAAACACAAAGTATTCTTAGTTTTTGTGGTGCCACAGAGTATATAACATGACCGGTAAAAAACCCTCAGCTTTGTTTTGGCTCGCTTGATTGCAAAGCGTCTGTCTAATCTTCATAATGGAGAGCATTTCTGTGATTTCACGAGTGACTAGGTCGTTTGCAGGATTTCTATACAGAATTTTTGCCTAAAACCAGACTTGAAGCCAAGTTAACTGATGTTAATAGAACTGCTTGTCTTTCGTATTCTTCTATTCTCATCTAAAGTATCCTTGATGTATGACCGACGTCATTCGCCTTGGAAAATAAAAGCCAGGCTTCTGTAATCTTTGTCATTTTAAACTTGCAGATGAAGTTAAAAATTCTATCTGTGCGGTAGAGTCTCTTTCCCTTATAATTTTGATTCCGTATCTTTACATAGAAATCTCTTTCAACCTCATGGAAATATTGGTCTCGTCAAATTCAAAGTCTTTCTGGATACCGTTTTCTTCTTGCAGTGACTTAGGTTTTTAATTCATCTCGTATTTAATCTCTTCCTAGCTAGGAATCTCGGGAACATTATACTACAATTTCATTGAAAGGTTTTCAATGAAAAAAAAGTATCAATTTGAGAACCAATAAAGTGAAGTAATTTAACTATGCATCATATTTTGGGATTAACTTAGATTAAGTACTTATATTTTTCTTGTCTTTAGATGGAAGTAATGCAAGGATGAAAATTAATGTAAAATCATAATTAGAAAAACATCTGGCCACTCAATAGGATACCAGTTTTAAGAATATCACTATGGTATTGAATTAGAAAAAAATTCTAGAGCATTCTCAATTAAATTACACTTTTAAATTAGGATTAGATTTTCTCTTTTGATCTGCAAAAAGAAACAGTTTGGGTTTTATGTTTTGTGAGGATTTGAAAAATTTTTCCAAAGTTCGGTCCATGTGATACTTTGCATCACCGGAAAACATAATTCCTTGTGAGAAAGACTCTTTCAGTTTTATGATATATAATCCAAACGAAAAACTTCAATTTAAGTGGTGAATAGACAAATAATTGAAAAGGTGATAATCAGAGCTTCGTAACGTCTCATTGATAGCCTAAAAATCCTTGGAAAAAAAATATTCTTACTGCACTCAATGTGATGTTTTTCTTTGAATTGAGTTTCATAGCCGAGTCCAACTCTCTTTGGGGTCACATGAGGGGTTATAATGGGGAAGGAGTGTTTTAAAACTATTTACCAAGTAGATTCGTCTCGAGGAGGGTTGATACCAGATTCGCACCCATACCATATGAGAAATCACATTTATAGGGGAACAATCCTCTTCGCCACAAATGTAGTGTGAAAGCGGACATTATTGTCTAGAGAAATGTTGTTTTTGTTTCCCTGTATGAGAAGCACTCCCTTTGAGTGTATTCAAGAATTGCTAATAGAGCCTGACGCATTTTTTTTATTAAATTACTTTCTCAGGGACAGAAATTTGACAATAGTGCCAAAAACAGGGCTTGATATGTGACTTGGGTGAAAAGGATTGAATTTTAGTTTTGTGCATGTAAACTATAACTCATCATCGTTTAGAGATGAGAAATCAATAGCTATTTCAACTTTCAATAATTCTTTTCCTTTCCGAGTAGGAATTCTCATTATCGGGTTGTGTGCTTTCACACTTTACTTTCACTGTATAGACTTGTACACGCTAGGAGTCCACGTGTTAAATTTTACCTCAAATTTCATTGGATATTTCGGCTTTCTGTCACACTACAGTCATTATTGTAGAAGAATACTGATCTGTAACATACTTGGGTGTACTTACTCTTTAACAAAAATTTGTTTTCGATTCTAAAATAGAAATATACAAGAGTTTATTATTTTAAAATTCAATTCTAGATCGCATCCTCAAGTTCTTGCTTCTTCAAGCTCATTTCGATATCGTCCACTTTGTCCCCAAAGTACTCTTGGTACCATTTCAAATTGTCGGCCTTTTGAACCAGTGAGAGGTGGGGATTTTTCGAGATGCCAACGCAAACAATTTCCATGAAAGAAATCAAGGGAGCAACGCGTAATTTCTCCTTGTCTATTTTCTTCATCAGGAAGACGTGATCTGTGAATTTGACGCTTGACTCTTCCATCGACACTGGAATGGAATTGTTCGTTACTTTCTAGCAAATGCAATCATGTTCTTTCATTTAAGCTTAAGGATATAAAAACTAAAATTCAATCGGATAAAAGTTCAAAACTCGTAAAGGAATTCATTGATGAATTGAAATTTAAAGTTTCGCTTCATTTATCCATTAGAGACCACCTATTGGCTACTGATGAGTAAATTCGAGGCCAAACTTTTCTTCAATAAAGAAATATTGAAAAAAAAGATTATTCGAAAAATATCCTTTTCCCATATTCTCCAACTTTAACAAGTCATAAATGTTCCATCTCAGTTGAGTGAATAATAAAAATTAAGATAATTATACATTGTGATTCTATCCATCTAACCGTATAATTATTAATTAATGCAAAGTTATAGAGCATCAAACTTTCGGCCTTGCGCCTTGGATAGGGCCTTTAAGATGAAGATACTGGCAGAAATTTTATGATTCAATATAAGCTCTACCGTATTTGTGCAAAATCAAACCTCATTTTTCAAAATAAATAATTATTAATTTATTACTTATAAGTAGCATGTCGATTTTTATTAAAATTCCTAAAATAAGTGTTCCTACTCAATTTACCTACAAACATCGATGATTCATAGCTGAACTTTGTTTAGGTGTATTAATCTTTAGAATAATAAAGAAGTCGAATATTTCAATCGAAAGAAATATTTTTAACATGTTACTTGATAGTAAGGAGTCATATCTAAAACTTATATTTTCTGTGTTATTAAAGGAGTCCTTTAATAAAGGATGTAAAAGGATAATAACCGCGTAATAATATACAAAGGAATATGACTAGCCTTGAAAATGCTAAAATTTTCTAGGCAAATAAACGTTACTATTTACTAACCATCTTCATTCTCCAAGGGTAGGGTCCACAGTTTTCTATCCAGAGTTTGTTGAATTTGCTCCTGAATAGGATTCATCACGATGCTAGACCTGAGAATGTTCAATTCTATCTCATCAATTCTCCGTGAGATTGCGTTGAACTTTTCAAATGCAATAAACTCTTTCATGGGCTTATTATCCTTGAAGAGATCCTCGTATTCAATTTCAACGCCTTCATTTATCTTCTCCTGGCCATCGGACATTCTCTTCAGCATACTCGTGGTCGGCTTTGCGAACCTCCGTGGAGGTCTTGTTTTATCAAATTGATCGCTACTCCTGACTGCACTGTCAATGGCGTTCTTAACGCTCATGAAGTTCTTGTAGAGGTCTCTACAAGAATTTAAAATTTAAAAAAAAACATAAAATTGATAAGAAAAAAACGCGAAACTTACTCGGGGGAAGGAATATTAACAGAGGTTGACAGTTTACTAGATTAAATTAATACGCGAAAAGTTACTCTATTTGTGCCTTTACATCATTAGTTTCAGTTGGTTTTACAGGAGGCTTACGATTCCGAGAGAGGAATCGGATACTTGGAAGAATTTTAACAGGCAACATCATCTGAAATATTTTGAATAAATTTAAAATTACGGACAACTTAAACTAAATTTGGAGATTTTATTTGATTAATTTAAAGTGTTTAAAAAGTCTGAGAATTAAAAAAATGAATTTTCAGTAAAATGTCAGAAACAGTACCAAATGACTATAGAGATAAATATAATCGTCTTTGTGTCGAATATAAAAAGGTATTAGATTCGAATATAATTGTTCAAGCTACGAATAAAGTGTAATGAAATAAAGAAGCAGAATGAGGGTCAAAAGGTTAAAATTCAGAATTATTTCGTAAGTCCTCTTTTGAATTATTATGATCATAGGTTGAGGACCAAATTAAGGATAATTTGATCAAGAACCTCGAGAAGGAAGTCAATGAGTTGAAATTTAAGAATTCACTCTTAAAGGGCCACCAAAAGGATGAAGGAACTATTGAAATTATTACGGTGTCTAATGCTCAAATGAAAGACGTAATTTTCCAAACCCATTAAATGATTTTCTTCTCAAAATCAGATGAAAAAGGACTGATTTATTTGCTTTTCAATCGGAGGCATTTTGCTCAATGATTCTTGATAAGATATCTCGGTTCTTTTTTATTGAAAGCGTGCACACTTGTACATTTCAAACTATTTTTAGAAAATATCCTTCTTCAACAATGACGAAATCGCCAGCGCAACAAAAGATATTGGAGATGAGGAAAAATCGAATGACCCAATACACTTTGGAAGCATAGACTTTGATGGCTACGCTGAGTTGTTATCTGACTATGAGTTGGACCTGAGGAATGAATGCGTGGACGAAGTCGTGGATGATGTCACAATTCTGAAGGAGGAGATTCTCGAAAACCTCAACAGTGACGATAGGACCCGTGAGAGTTTTGAGCAGTTTTGTGCCTTTTTCAACGAGAAAATCGCCAGCTCCGATCAGACCTCTCGGATACAGTCTTCAAGGAACATCCTTTTATTATCAGAGGTAATTCAATTATTATACAAGAAATGTTTATTTAACAAGAGATAAACTTCAAAATACAAATCTTTCAAGATTCGCTCTTTGTACAATCACGTGATCAACCTGAGGAAGGAGTTCATCCTCAAGAACGACGAAATAATGGCCCTCAAGGACCACATAAAATACAATCAAGAGCGCTTCCCAGTCCAGAGTAACTTTGAGAGCCATAGGCCCTACCGGAGTGCCACGACGAACACCAATCTGTCGAGTAACGACGAGATCTACTCGGACCCTTGCACGCCGGGCGATGTGAACCCGCGCAAAGTGAACCTGGCGAATATGATTAGCAATTTTAATCCCTTCTCATGATGGCATTTTCAGAGGTGAGGGAGAGCCAGTGTGTTTAGAGGTCCAAAGCCAAAATGATCTCGGTACTTTGAATGGAAAATCAGCCTCCTTTACATCTCTTTATATGAGATTTTAATCAAGATTTATTCTAGAAAGATTCACAATGTTTTATATTCCATCTATTTTTGATTGACTTTTAATCTCCAATAGACTGCCTGTTCGATTATTTTTTATTAAATTAAATTTGCAATTTCATATCTCTTTAAGAGATTCTCTTATTTTCTCAAACTTTTTTTGAGAGTAGTACTTCATGTTACTTATAAGTAGTGTGACTAACTTGAAGTTTTAATCTTGAAAATACGATTCTAAATTATCATAATTTAATTATGAAATTACTTTTAATGAAGTCAAAAAGGTTTGAAAAATGACAGATTTTCATCACCAAGATTGCATAGCTAAATCGGATAGTAGAAAGAAAATGGTATTCACCATGAGCTATTTTAAAATATCAGAATCATTATTACGTATGTGTATAATCTTCCATGAAACTCAAGATAAATTTTAACTTCGGTGACCATAAAATGCAGCAAGTATCAAAAGGACCTTTTCTAGTCAAGCTGCATGCTCTTTCGAGTAATTCATTTGAGAGTCCGAATAAACTGAGTTAAATTTTCAGAAATCGATAAATATCAATTTCTTCCCATTTTCTCCTGCATAAACCGATACCCCTTATTACGCCTACCTCAGATCTACATCTGGTTCTACTATAATCTGATTAAAATATATAATAATATTACTCACGAGTAGGCACTGCTTGAACTAAATAAATATGTGCATCCCGACATTTAATTTGAGCAGAAAAGAGCCGAATTTCATCGAAACTATATTTATAAAGAATCAATGCTTTTGTTTCTTGGAAGACAAAGCATTAACAGTAGACGAGCTTCATTTCTGCCGATTGCCGCCAGACTCTTATTTAATAGAATCCACACATGTTTTTGCGGGACATCCATCTGTGCAGATGACCTGGCTATATCACGCTAGAACCAAATGTCATATTTTAGCACTGACCAAAATCTATCATCTACAGTGCAATTGACTCATAGGCCGACTTGACAGTAGGAGAAGATTCATGACTTTTCCCAATGCATCCTGTAGCGGCGCTTGACATGTGAAAATCAAGTTTTCGTTCATTTTGAAAAGTCTAACATAAAAATTAAAAAGTTTCCCCTTTTTTCTTGAAATTTAAAATAATCGAATATGAATGGGAAAAATGATAAATATTTCGTTCAGTATCCATGTTTAGAGTAGTGTCCATTATCACCCTTTCAATGTGAGAGAGGCGAGTGGCCACGCGTGAATAAATAAAGCCATCTTTCCCCACCGTGTTACCTCATAGGTGGTCACAGTAACCGACGTGGAAAATTGTCATTTGAAATTGAATGCCCTCTTCACTCCCGAATGACTCTGTTGCTAGGGTGGAATTAATAAATTAAAACAAGAGTGATGGCGAAATTATCTTATAATACCATCTTTGCGCCAAGTCGACTTTCAATTAAATTAATTTCAGCTTTTTTTAATGACAAACTCTTGTGATGTTTTTAATACTGACTGAAGCCTGAAATGAATTCATCTAAGAAATATTTCTCCGATAAAATTTGTGGAAATTCATTCACTACTCATGAGTCGATTTGATCATAAGTAGGGTTTTCAATAATCTCTTTGGGCAAAATTAATATTAAAGATGACTCAACTGTTCATTTTCTCTCAAGTATACTGATGAGTAGGGCTCAGGCCGTTCGAATTCAGGTCCCGAGACTTCGTGGTCTAGAGTTACTTTTTTTCAAGTATTGGGCCACTGTTGAGTTCAACAGTTGTTTTTGGATAAAAATGGCATTGCTTGGAAAAACTTGACCTTTAACACTTCTTGGGCTAAATTCACTTTTTTTCAGAATGAACATTTGACTTTTCATGTAACCACCTCGTCAACAAGTGCCTTCGATGTAGGTTATCTAGCTCTGAGATCTTTTGGTCAGTGTTTGGTCTACATTTTTCTGTGCGGCGTTTAATGGCATGAAGAGTATTTTTATTTCTTTTCGGATTTTAGTACTTTTTCTTCTCCCGATGCTTATCGATTTATTAAAACAGGTCAATAATTCAAATTAAAATGTACAAACACAGAACGAAGTTATAAACATGCATAAAATAATAATAATTGGTTGCAGAATTTTTTTTTCGAATTGCATCTTCTTATAAAAAATCTTTCTGGATGTGTGCCAAGATTCAAAGACAGAAGGCCACATGTTTATATAATTGCTGAGTACATGTGAAATAAATTTTGTTACGTAACACTGTCTACGCGCACACTGCCATGTACATTGTACGTGTATCAGATTCGCAATACGTCTCATAGTTTTTATTTTGAAAAATAAACAATGAATTGGCAACTGAAATACTTTTCTAATCCCAACATATCGTGACCCACCACCCCTGAGTGGTTTATCTTTTTCAAATACAGCTTTCAAGAATCTTCTCTATGTGGGTCCTATAACTACAAAATATGCTAATTCAAGAGGTAAGGATATTTCAATATTCAACAGAGGTTTATTAAATACAGCTCAATCTAGTGGTTAAATTGGCGCAAAGTGAGTCCGCAGCCTGTAGAGCGGTCCGTCAAGGCAGGCGGGAAATCCGGAACGACCATCTCCAACGTGTGTTCCTAGATGGCGCCTAGATGCAATTCTCGATCAAGAACATCTTCGATGACCCACTAGACGAGCAGGAAGACGCATTCGAGGACCCGATGAGCCAGTTCGAGAAAGAAGAGCAGCTCGAATTGGAGCCGGAGCCGACCGGTGTGAAGGCTGACCTTCTAGCCTCCGGCTGCGCTTCGAATTGCCCGAGGTTCCTCTTGATCTCGGCCCTTAGGCGCTCTGAGAACTGCTCATCGGTCTTCGAGATGTGGTGTATTGTCGTGAGGATATTATTGCACAAGGAGAGAACCTCTAGCTTTTCTAGTTTGCTGTCCAGTTGCTGTTGATCGCCGATCAGATTCATTGAGATCCTCTCGATGGAGTTCATCTGCTCCGCGATTACCGACCGCCGCTTGCGTTCCAAGAGGCGCTTCTTATCTCTACGAAGACGCTGTCTCTCGACATCCATTTGTGGGGAAGAGCCGGTGGAGGAGTTCGAGTCCTTCCTAACACGCTTAGTCAGTCTCTTCTCTCTGCTTTCCAACTGCTCTGGTGTCTCGTTAACTGACGAGGAACAGTTGCTGTACTCTTGAAATGGGCGCTTTGTTTGAATAGGTGTGGATTGATGCATTGCTTTTGTTGTTTTGTTTTCGAAACAATTCTTCTCACATATATATTCTCTTTTTTCTAGTGTACGAACGCACTACTCGTGATTAATACAGCATATACAATAGATGTATGTAGTGATATACGTCTATAATATCCAGTGTATTGATATGATACAGCCAATGAAATGTAAATAACGCAGTTTTTTATTAAATTAACCTCTATCCGTTTTAACCAGTCGTTAGACACTTAATAACTTGACATTTGAGGATTTACAGTAGATCAAGATATATCAGTTATGCTCAGTTATTGATCAACACTACTCACAAGTAGATGAATGTTAATAGAATAAGTTATCTAATTAATAAAATGTGTCTTGTATTAGGAAAGCAGCAAGAATCTATCCTGTAGAATATTGAAGCTTGATAGTAATGAATAACAGGTTAATAATAATACAGTCGCTATTTGCAGAAAGTTCTAAGCATTTTGATACTATGTGATCTGAAAAGGTATTTTCAAGAAGCCCTGCTCCATTATTCAACAAGAGACATTGAAACACACGGAAATGCCTCGAATTAGGCAAACTGAAAAGGTTCATTCAAAAGATCATAAATTATACGAAATATTATATGTAAAATAACCCAGTGGCTTAATAAATGTGGGCATTGCTTATTCAATTTAAATGGCCAGTAAATCACGTAAAAATTGAATATTGAAATCTGATACTCGCGGCCATAAACTTATGTTTGTTCAATCGAAAAAAAGACTTCTTCTGATATCGCAGAAGTGTTTTTCTTTCAAATGGGAAAATCTAAGAAAAATAATAACAATTTCCAAAGATGCCCATCTCTCCTGTTCGGAAGAACAATAACATGTTTCATCATGCATGTAGCTAGTAAGGTGCAATTTTGAAAACGACTATTTTTATTACATTTTCTCTTCCGACTCTGCCTTTTCTCTGTCTAGCCTGGGATCAAGAGTCTTCGTCTTGACCTCTGACGACATGTTTTTATGATCTTTCAATTTGAGAAATTATTACATTTTAACCGAATGCGGGCCAATTGATTGCTAAGCTCCTCGAAATACTTTTCTTTGGCTCAAATGGAGACGAATTTACTTGATAGAAAACTGAGATTCAGGTTAATTGAACAGAGGGAAATGAGTAACTGTCGCCTGAATGTAGCACAATTCGATAGAAAAAATAATATATATATTTTTTTAAATTTGTCGTAAAATTAATAATGATCCTAAGGAAATACAAATTTTAGGTCAAAATGTAACTTTGAGTACTTTTTATTTTTAGAATAAAAAAGTATTTATAAATGCAATGTTTTTCACAACGGAATTAGGACAACGTAGAAATGATTTTTTATAACATGGAAAAAGAATTAGAGACAGATCTCTTTTAGATTTAGCACAATCAAAGTTTCGTATCAAGAAAATTACACGTCAAAATTTAACAGTTTTTTTCCCATATGGAACTTTTTCTTTGAACTTTTTGCACACAACAAAATTCCATTGGATAGGTCTTCACAAGATCATTCTAATGGTACTTTTAAAATTTTGATATTGTACTATTTAAGGGTAGAAAAATGAACTTTAAAATTATAAAAAAGGATGGGGAAATGATGAATCATTTATTTTCTTACTTAAACCCCCCCCCATTTATATCTGGCAGGCAGCATTTTTCAACCTTCTAAAATATTTCATCTTTTTAACTGTATAATTTCCTTCGATATAAGCGTCAAACTTCCGTACAGGACCAAGAGATTCCCTAGCCATTTCCTGTGTGTAGTATGAATTATTCATGAGTCGAAATTGATTTGTTTACAGAAATGAGAAAGGACTCGTTGGCAACGCCCCAGCTCTCTTGTTTATTTACTCGAAGGGATTTTCTGACTAAAATGTGACAACTCTGAGTTTTATTACAAACCAAGGCAAGAAACCGAAATCCAATACACACGCTTTGAAAAGGCGAAAATTATAATTTTGAAATTATTCCATATCCACACACTCTGGGCTGTTATATATTTGAAAGATATCCTTTTTTATTTCCAGTCTGATGTAAACAACATCGGTTGCTATCGGGGATGAATTTGGTATTTCCACCTCCACTCATTCAAAGAACACCGCCTTCTCATGTTGGCCATATGCCAACATTTGTAACAAGCAAGAATCTAAAATCAGCATCTACTCAAAAATCCTTGTTTATTTGATAAATAATAATTAATATTAAAAAAGGATTTATTACATGTAAACACGAAATAATCACACAGTAGGACGGCCCCTTGCTACAGTCTGAGGCCACTACACATGTTTTTAATTATTAACCTGGCCACTTAAGTTTTTTTCCAACACTTAAAAACCTTCAACACCAAATTACTTCATCCTTGTAATCATTATGTATGTGTATTACACTCTATAGCCCCCTATATTCCTTTGAAAGAGTTTTATTTTGATCAAAAACCAATGTTTAACATGGTCTAAACTTGTCAAATACTTTTAGTGGAGAGAGACTCTTCTAAATGTCATGATGGGGGCGCGTTGAAGATTTATTTTTTATTATTTTTCCAAAGTGTTTTTATAGTCGGGACAATAACATTTAGGCCTTGAACTTTCTAATTTGGACATGTTCTCTCTCTCTGTACATGAATCTGAAAGGGTGTCTGATTTTTAACATGTACAGACAGATCACGGCTAATAGATCTATTCGTTTTTATTGCCACTTTTTGTTCTAAATCTTGTCAGTTGAAAACTGATGTATTGTCAAGTTGGGTTTAATTCAGTTAGTAGAGAAATTCTAGTGGTATAGTTATGAATGAAAGCCGTTGGGGCAGTCTTCATTGCCAAATGGGGAAGGGTCAACTAAGTATCAAATGAAGAAATAACTTTATTGCCTCCGTAGAAATAGCTGTGAAATACGTCGTCCAGCGGTCAGTAGCACGTGTCGTTAGATATCCATCTTTCGCCTGAAACGCTCGGTAATCTATCCTGGTTACCATGGCCGTAATGAGTGTATGACCGAATTTCTAACATTTATTCTCATGTGTCTGTTGATATCTCGGTTTTATTAAATTTTAAAGTCAAAATTTCCCATTTATAAAAACATGACTATTCTAACATGACTATTAATAAGTGTTGAGTTGAACGGTGTTTCGAAGAGAACTCTTAATTTAATAATTAATTTAATTTCTCGATTAATTGGTGCCTGGTAACCAGTATTCTTCTCCAAGGCTTCTACGACCGAAATAAAACGGACGCATGTGACGGCCCACTGTGACATTAGAGACCTGCTGAGAGTCAAGTGGGCTAGGGGAATTAGATTTAATTATTCTGACAGACCCAGTGTGCAGAGACTTTGTAAATTTGCCATCCGTGGGAAGACATCTCTCCTCCTCGGGAGTTTTATTTTGACATTTAGAGATTTACATTTGAACGTGTTCACTTAGAACGTGTCTTTAACACGAATAATAGATTTAAAGGGTTTCACAATTCTTTTGTATGGAAAATAAACTTGAAAAATATACCGTTATGAGAGTCAAAATCATTATTTTTTAATGTTAACAGAAATAATGAAAAATCTTATCTTTCTGCCTCAAAAGAAACCCACATAAACAGCTGATGAGTCGCTCTGTTTACGAGGTGCTCACATAGCGGTGAAAAAACATGTTATGCTTGAACAATGGAAAAATTAGCAGCAAAACAAAATAATTGTAACTCTTATCTCACTAAAGACTTCCTCCGAATTCATATTTACAAATTGTAACGGATCTTTGAGAGCGAATATACATTGTACATGATTTTGTGCATGTCATCGTGTTCTTTTGGAGGGGAAAATTACTGTTCCTCGACATGTTACTCAAAAAGTCTAGCGTTCTTCTTTTGACAACTTCAACAAACGGATATATTTTTATTTACATTCAGCACTGGAAACATGTTCGTTTTAAACTTGTGCCCGAGATTAGAAGGAAATTTGCCCGCTGAACATTCGGGGAAAATGATCTAACGTCTGTCGTAATTCCCGGGGGCGAATTAGCAACAATTAGAAATCCATCCCTTGTTAAGACCCCCGAACGCTTGCGCTTAAAACAAAACAAAAAATGGACATTGGTTACCAACAGGAGTGTATTATATTACACCAAGAATTATTGGGATCTTTGTTTGATAACGAAATTTAGATACATTTTTTAATCCCAAAAGATCTCCAATTCTCATATACTTGCACGTAGCTCGTAATCCCAGTTAGTTCATTCGTATCCCATCTTTGAGGATAAATGCTTTTGATAACACAATGTATTCTCAGTACAATTCACACGTACTACACAGAGTGCTACTTTTGTGTGAATAAAATAAAAACGAAAAAAAATCTCGAATTAATCCAACTCTTACGAATGGATAGTCATGGGAAAATGTCAAAATTCCAAGTTTCTTTTGAGTGTGTAGATCAAAGTTTAATTTTCCCATACACATTAAAGGCAAAGCTGCATACAGGTTATATAATACACAAGTCATTTCTGTCAGTTCACTTGTTAGAAAGTCTATTGTTAGCGATTAAATAACCATTAATAATTCATGATACAGGTAGGGCATTTTGAAACGAGCAGAATACTATAATTCATTGAAATTCATCCTGCGCGATAATGCATAATGGTGCTGTGAACATTTGTTTAAATCAACTAAATGTAATGTTTGCCATTCAATGTAGGATTTTTTTCAAGTGCATCAGTCATAAAACTAGCCATCTTCTGTTGACAAGTCATTAGGAGTACAAATCACAGGTTAAGACATGAAGACGTTTTTTATAACGATCCATTCAGTGGACTCTTGAGTTTCTTGTTACACTAATGCACTCAAACAATACTTTTGAATAAATATGGTATTGGTCATTGAAGCAGTGAAGGGATGAAATTCCTAATTTAGACTATTGTTTTAAATGGTGTTCACACCGGCGAGACTTGTTATATTTCCATGGCTACATTTATCCTTGAGAGAATTTAATATATATTTCGTGAATTAATATTATTTATCTAACAAGTAATTATCATAATCCACGTAATTTATTCTAGAATTATTAATTACAGAGACGGAAACATGCAAATACCTCACCGAACTGAGATAGGGGTATGGTTTTGATAGAGATAATTATACAATCATAAAATTTATGACGTGGAAAGATAGATTTGATGATCACCGCTTAACCCTCATAATTTTGTCAACAAACACTCACATGGGTTTACGATTAATTAAATACGGGTCTCGTATCTTTCAATAGGCATTACTTCATAGGTAGCCATTTCGGCCTCTATTTGAATTTCACTACGTGTACAAGAAATCCTCATTTTTTTATTACTCAAACTTGAGTACACTTGAAAAGTATTTACTCTGCTGTATCAAGTTTTTGTATCAACACTCAACATGAAAAAACATCTTAACAGATTGCTCAGTTGAATCAGAAAAAAAGGTAAAGTATTTTGAGAGGTTTTAGAAGTTTTTTTGTACATGAGATAACTACGTTTCACACGTTACCATAACTACAAAAGGTAAGGTGTAAGTTTGTACAGTTTTTTTCAATTTAATTGATGCAAGAGAACGGACTTTGCACTTGAAAGCATATGGTTTACGAGGAGAATAAAAAATAATTAGGTTCCTATTCAGTCAGCTGAGTATTTCGTAGTAAAAGAGGAGTTCACGAAGAAAATGTATGAACATTTATATTTCATTTAATGAATTAAAACAAATCGTTTTTTATGTCTTCTGGCTCTCATAATTTGCAAATTCTCTGTGCCCATATGCGTTTGATGAAAAACTAATTATAGAATCAGAAATATCAAAATTCTCTATGGATCAAGGTTAAACTATAATGAAATAGTTTTTAAAACGTACTTTTTATTCGTGTAGTAAAAATAAATAAATTCATTGAAGACTAAAAAATATTATTTTTCTAATCTTATTTAATAATAAATCTTAAGACGATGATAGCTAATCTTGAAAGTTGGGATTATAAAGCTTTGAAGAGGCAAGAAAAACAAACTCTCGGCTTTATCCGTTTTGACACTTGGACAGAGAGTTATCTTGTGGCCACATTGCGGGATCTCTTTCCAGGTGGATTACCTCCTTACGAAACTCAAATTCCGTGATTGATCATTTGTTATTCCTGCCCAAAGATTATAATCATACATCTCCCTGAGTGTGCGGATTAACCACTTGAGAATAACGTTTGTTGACTTTTCGAGTTGAAAAAAAAACTTTATTTTCTCGTTTCACGGTCAAATGATTTTCCCTGATGAGAAGGATTCATGACAGCTCTAACAACGCATGAGGATTAATCTGTTTTTTGTTCGGTTTGATTTATTCCCAATTACAAGCCCATTTCTAATTAACGCTCATAAATCAGACTAATGTCAAAATACGTTTTTTGAAAATGAAAAATTATAAATCTATTTACAGAATATTTACAAGGGGTGGTTTTTCTTTGGCGCAAAATAACAAAAATCTTCACAAAAACAAGACCGTTCACAAGTACGGTCGCCAGACCTTTTCAAAGGACCCCGAAGCGGAACTATAACCAGACGAAGAGAAGGACATTAGCGAGCTGGGGACCTTTTGGCGGACCATTTGGTTCTCCTTGTCAGAGTCATTCTCGTCCTCATGATCCGAGGGGAAGTCTGACTTCATATCCAGCATATCCTCGTTCGACCTCACTTCAGCGCGTAGGCGTTCCCCAATCTCCGGCTTCTCCGTGATGACAGAGTTAATGCTCTTCATCACCGTCTGACAGAGTGTTAGGATGTCGGCTTTTTCCATTTTTTGGAACTTTTCAGGCTGTCAAATAGAGAAAATCGAATAAAATTAATTTCCAAGGCATTCTATCAAATAAAACCTACGCATTCTCCGAGCATATTCATGGTCAAGGCCTGAATGGAATTCATCTTCTCAGTGATGAAGGCCCTTCGTTTCCTTTCGAGGTTCCTCTTTTTGAAACGCCTAGTCGATTCGCGCAATTCGATCGGGATCGACGACTTCCGGCCACGCTTCTTTGGTTCACTAGAGAGGTTTAGATCTAACGGAGAGTCGATATCATGGTGATGACGGGCGGTTATTGGGGTCGATTGCATCTGGCTATTACTGGCGTAAGGCAGCATTGGGTGTTCAACTCCTTAGGTGATACTCAAAAGGTTAAATGGTTAGAAGCTTGTGTTGTTTGATGTATTTATAGAAGCGAATGTGGAAATGAACGCTTCTCATTGGTCAGAGTGCACTCTGACCAATGAGAATCGTTTAACCTCTATCCATGTGAAAATTAGTCAAATTTGGTTTATTTTCAAGTGTTCCCTTTTCTCTCTCCCAAAGAACGTTTCATATTCACAATTTGCTAACATGGTAACAAGACTGTATGAGGTGCAAGAGTCGTATGGCAATGTGAGAATTAGATAAGCTTTTCCCATGGCCTCTTTTGTAATAGAGGGTTCTTTGTGCCTAAGAGAAATAACTTTGTCTGGAAATATATATTAAATGTCAAGAAACAAAATGTGTTCAGGTGAGGTTTGTGACGTAATTAAATGGAGACTCATCGTCTCCTGGAGGCTCCATTTATAAAACACTTGGTTTACATTGTAAACTTTACAATAAGATACGTATATATTACACACATATATATTACATCTACTTATAAGTAGTAAAACCAAAAAGTTTAATGAATATATTCTTTTGAACTGAGATCAGTGGGGAATGAAAACTCGGAGCTATTTTAAATAGAACAAGAATCTAGAGACGATAGTCTGAATGAAAATGCTATAACACCGCACTCAGGGGGAAGAATTAAAAAAATTGTGCGAATCTACTTCAAAGTAGCTCATCTCGATAGAATAAAGAGGTCGAATATTTTAATGTTTCTCAAGTAACCTTTAAACTTTTATAAAATCCGAATGGAATCCTTTCGTGACCATCCCCAAGACAAATGGTCAAGGGTTCAAAAAATGTGGACGTCACTTTTTTTCATTGATAAAATCTGTTCTCAAATAATTATATCTTCCACTCTCACACACAGTGTCAGATTTAATTATCATTATCCCGTTATTATTAATTGGGCTTTTTATATATAAGCTTTTTTCTTTTCCATATTCAATTACATGAGACCCTTGTCGCGTTTTATCATGATTTGACCTAGATAGCTATATTTTTTCAACAAGATCTCGCGTGTATTTACAGAACACGTGTTCACACATTCTAAGATTGGATTTTTTGTCATCAGATCTGTCTCAGCGACTTGGAAGAGATCAAAAAGAGATGTACAAATGCATTTTCATGTAGATGATCGTCTTTAGATTCATGTTCAAGAGTTCTCGTTTCCTTGTAATATACTGCCCAAAAGGACCACGATCCTCAGAAATATATGGCATAAAAACTCTCAAGGGAGACCAAATGAGCCGAGAGAAATTCCTTCACCCTTTCTCATTCTCAGATTAGACTAGATTCATGTTTTGTTTTCTGTTAAAGATTTAATCAGCGGAAATAGGGACCAGTTAATCTTTGGCCCGTGCTTTGAAATCCCAAGGATTGGAAGGGGGAAAAAACAATAGAGTATCACATTCTTTGAACAATGGACACCATTGTCTCGTTGTATCTCGGATATGAGAAGAGAATGTACAAGGCGGCTGTCAACAGGACGAACGTTTAGGCAAGGAAAATTAATCCTTGATGGCCTACACTGCATGTGACCTCAAGGGAATAACATAATAGAAAATCACTCTCGTTCATGTGATTTTGGAGTGTAGCCAATACACCACGAGAAGGGTTATTACAAAGTAGTTTTGATTTGTCGACAAGACTCTCTACTAGCAGCAAGGGTTTCTCTATAATATCAAGTGGTGATTAATGAATCATTGGCTGAAATCCTTCAAAGCGGCACAGTCAAATCGAAGCTTACTCAGCCTGAGAAAGGACAAAACCCGCGGTAAAATTAGGGTAGTGTCACAGAAGAAGCCAATCCAGTCAAGGCTGGACAAACCCCAATTTCAGAACAACAAGAAGAAAGAAATAGGCTTCGAACTCCACCACAAATACCATGGCTGTGGAGGCAACCACTTTGGCCACAAATGCCCCGCAGAGATTACCCAGTTTCAAAAGGGAGAGGAGAAGTCAAAGCAGCCCGACTTCTCTTTCTTCTTAAACCCTCCTGGGCCCACAGTAACATTATTGTTACATCTCACTAGAAGGCTCACAACTCCGACAAGAGGAGGGAAAGAAATATTCGAACTACCTGTAACTAATTAGGGAATTTTTAAGCTTTCGAATGATATTACTTTCGCGCCTCAATAATATTAGGTTTTGAAATTACAGCTGTTTGAAATTTGCGCGCGAAAATAATTTGAAATCTTTTCTCTTAATTTTGAATTTTATTTTTGCATTTTGACAAAATAAAGTAAATTCTAATAGACCTACTTATGAGTAGAACATGTCATATTTTCCACAATTTTATAAATTCAACAAATATTATTTTTGAAATAGTTTCTTCTTTCAGATCACAATTAAGGTGTCAGATGGTATCCCGTTGTTCTATCATTATGAGGTTAAATTTCTCAAAACTCTCAGGAGGCAGTTAACTGAGATAGAATAACATTTCTTAAACCTAAGTCTTTTTCGAAGACTAGTATAAAATAAAATGTAACTTAAGTAGGTTACTTAAATGTTACATAATTATTTATTAAATTGCTCCAAATTTTGGAGACCAAAACAAGACTCAGAACTGATATTAAACACTTGGCTGTTCTGAAAGCTACAATCTGAATGGTGATGACTTGTTTTAAATTTCAGAGTCATATTCCAGATACTTGGAAGTAGGTTGATTACATTTCGCAAATTATTTATTGGTGTCTCCAAGTCGCTGGAATCATTTCTGTCTCTTCGTTATCTGAGATTTGAATGCTCTCAATCAAAATGCACTGCTAAAGAAATCGTAATAAAACTTCCAACGTTCATTTCAAACCATGAAAAATAAGCTCTTCCCAATACATTTGACGGCCTTAAGGGAAGGACGCAATTCTTATTGAGGTCACAAGAGGCTTACGTTTATTTAGAAGTTAGACAAGTTCGATGCCTATTTTGGAATTTTTATATTAAAACTATGACATCATATACTGAGCTGATTCTGTAGAAAATCAAACTTGAGGAACTATTTGAAAAAGTACGAAGATACTTAGTCAGGGGCAAAGGTTATCGAGCCACAGATCCTGCAAGCGACCATGGAATCAGCAGCATTCTTGACGGTTTATGCTACGCATACACAGAATTCTAATGAGTCTACTGCCGAAGTGTCCGATGCTCTCTAGCAGGATTTCTCGCCTTTTGAAGATGCCTATGTTTGACTGATTGAACTTCAAATGATAATTATAATTTACTTGATTGAAAATTTCATAATTTTCACGAAATAAAACTCCTGATAACAAAAAAAATTTGTAAATAAAATAGGCCTTTTTCCTAGAATTTGCTGATTCCGTAGAGTGGTTACGGAATATCATTTGACCAGCCTAATTGATGGCAAAGACACTACATTCATTTGAAATTTTGAAGCTGGTCAGCATTCAAATGATCAATTTGAAGTCATTGACTCGATGAGTCAATATGTGTTTGCAAAATAAATAAGAGTATTGTCAACCTACTTACAAGTAGGTTACAAGATAGTTTACAAAATATTCTTCAAATTGACCTTCTCAGAACGTCGTTTTCAATAGTGGCCATTGACAGCTTCCATACATTGTATAGTTTCTTGTTGTCAAAGTCAATGCGATACCTCAGATAATATACTGCTATTATGTTCTCAAACTGTTAAGAAAACAGAGGAATATTAATTGAAACTTTTAAGAACCTCAAGAAAACAAACGGTTCAATCATTGAGTACCCAGGAATTTTAATTTAGAAGTTGGAAAAGTCGGGAATGATTTTGTTTTGAAAATTAACGTTAAAACATCTATATCGACTACTTAGAAGTAGGTTGAAAATTTACTACAAAATTATTTGATGAGGGCACTTAAATTGCTCTCAAGGAAGTCAACAGTCTCGAAAACACTCTAAAATTCTGATTAACAATCTCAAATTTCCCGATTAACCCAAAGAGAGAAATAACAAGCCCTTGTTTATCTCTTATCGTGTATTCAGAACTTCTGATTCAGAAGGTAAGCCTCCTTCGATAAATCCGATTAGTGAGATATGACTAATTAATTCAATTACACCTTGTCAATCCCAGAGACTTCACTAGTTTATCGATGAATAAATTAAATAAGGATCACTTAAGGGCCTGTAGGTTTCCAGGCACAAATTACCTTCGATAAAAACTGAACGAAATTGCTAATAAAAACACTAATCAAGAAGATTCGTGTGAATCTTTTTGATACACAGGAATTAATTAGTCCAACATTGGGTTTATGTGGAGGCTTGCTACTTGAACGTGTACTAATGAAACCCATTTGGCACCTAGAACGTGCTTCCGAAGTGATCACTTGCGCTGGGAATGGAGCTTTCAAGAGGGAGTGTCTTGAAGTGGAGAATGATTTTATGCTTATATTCTTTGGCGGTATTTTGAGATACTTATTGAGAGGAATTTCACGCAGTTTATCTGAATGACAATTTAAAAGATGATATACAGTATTTTCCGGGCTTAAATATTGAATTGATTGAAAAAATAGGATGCGAGAATACAAATTTCGTTTAGGTGATTCTTCTCAATTCTTAAACTACGTATTTTTCTAAGGATAGTTTTAGAAATTGAAATTCTTCTCAACCCTCCTAAGGCAGGACCCCCAAACTACCTACTTGAAAGTAGTTTTACATTAAATATTGACTTGACTTGCAATTTAATATTCTTCGCTGCTCTAAAAATTAAATTGGGATTGTAAAGCTGAAATTCTAGCAGTTTAAAACGAAAAATTATCTCTATATGCTTCTGTTGAAATCTCTACTTATAAGTGGATACTAATTTTGAAAATATTTCATTCCACTCTCAATGGTTAGAATATCAGAAAAGATCTTAAAACAGAGTAACTATTTAAAATAATTTCAATTCTC
>KL567025.1:21265-33819 GCA_000715275.1 Gyrodactylus salaris
TTCTACTATTTAAGGGTAGAAAAATGAACTTTAAAATTATAAAAAAGGATGTGGGAAATGATGAATCATTTTTTCACATAAACCCCCCCCCCCCATTTATAGCGGGGCAGGCAGAATTTTTCAACAAATTTGACAATAATTATTGACCAATAAAAGTGCAGAGAAATCTGTTGGCTATGGAAGAGGCATGTTTAGGTGTATTTGCATTTGATTGGTCATTTGAAAAATCATGAAAAAAAATTCTAATACTCCTTCACTGGAAGGGGAAAAATTGAACTTATACACTTTTATTCACAAAAATAAGACCTAAAGTTGCATATTCCTGTGTGGAGTAGGAAATGTGCAAGGAAATAAAAAGGCTTGTTCAAAAAATTATTCAGTGACACATTCAAAAGAATTTTTACAACTTGTAAAAAATACTTACAATCGATAATGATTGTAGTCGATTGAGAATTTATAAAAAAATTGATTAATTTCACTAATTTTATAATAAAAACGTAAATATTCCAAGCTGTGAATGGGTGATGAATCTGGTTGTCTCAAGAATAGATTTAATATTTCGATTCACTACTCACAAGGATCATAAGTAGCACGACCAAGTTCATGTTTACTATTGGATACTTTAAAGAAACAATCTTAAATATTGGCACATTCAACTTTAAAGAAATGGCAGATTTTATCGTCAAGAATATTCCGATAAAGCGTTATTATGAGTAAACGATGAAATTTCCACATACCTAATCTTCATCATAGACTTGAATTTATTTGAAAATATTTTACAATTTTGATTATTCATTTCAAGATTTCCTTTCATTTACTACAAAATCGCGACTAATATTTTATTGGCATGATAATTAAAAAGAGACCATAAAAAGAATAACAAACCTGAACTTTGGCTAGAATGTAACTGAATCATATCGCCATTGACGTTGGGAGGGGAGATGCAAGACTCCACGGAGTTCTGATACCTCTTGGAGTTTGTCGACGACGTTTCAATAGACTGCGAGACCTCCTTGGGGTCACAGTCGACCTGCAGTGAGGGTAGGCCCTTCGTGGGGCAGTATGAGTGGAAGTTGATAAATGACTTTTGATATTTATTGAAAGACTTGTCATTGCAACTGGAGCGGGCTAAGCGGGTCTGGCAGGTGCAGGACTTTTGGTCAGATCTATTGGAGGTGTCGTTGGAACAATTTTCCGAAAACAGCCGGTCGTAGAAAGAATATTTTAAATGCGAATCGTATGAGCAATAGAGGCTATTCCCTGATTTAAAATTACTCAACAAGGATTGTGAATTTATCATGAGACCATTTTCTGAGTATGCTCTCCTTCGGGGATGATGGCGTATTCTGACTCTATCTTGACCCTTTTGTTTCTTGTCATTTAATTGCGAGTTGATTCTCTAGAAAAATATATCAATTTTTTGGATTTTAACTTTTCTATCTAAAAAGTATGCATTCTATTTGAGTATTTTTTGGATAAATTTTTTAGAAACCAAGATGATTGGTTGAAAGAAATACAATGAGTTTTTTTAATTTAATGGAAGACTATTTACTAAAATAAATTCTCAATGAAAATTATTCTCTTTAATTAAGCAGTACAAGACCATAAAAGTTTGAGCCAAGATTTGAACTAGATTTTATTATTTTTTGTTAATCAAAAACTTACATTTCTATCGGGTAAAGAACTCCGACGACTCTTTATCTTTGAGAACTCGTCTAAGAAAATAAATTCGAGTTATGATTTGGCTTGGAGAATATTTTTGAACAAATAATGAATATCAAAAACTCACCCAAAAAACTGAGGAGACTAGAATTTTCAAGCTAAATAAATGGAAATAAATAAAATTAATGGTCCATTTAGCAACGAGATGATGATGACTCACAAGGTCTGAATTATATTTACAAATATTAAATCCTCGTTCTCTCTTTAGGAATAAATGCAAAATTGCACGTAAACGCTCAAAGAGACGATACTTTTGAAAGTGAGAGAATGCTGGATGATATGAGGCGATTGAGTAGATCAATATTATGTCATCCATGAATTCCCAAGAAGATATCAAAGCCTCAGTGAAAGAGTTACTATCTTTACTCTCATTCAACTGCACGTCGGCCATGATACAAGAGTAGTAATAATTAGCAAGGTTGCAATTATTAGATCGTAATAGAGATAATCCCAGAATGATGCTATTAATCGATGATTTATTCTCAAAGAGTAAAGTAAGATTTTGTGGACTTTGAGTGGAGAGGAGGGCTCTTTTGAAGGCTTCAAAAGCTTTGGAGGGCTCCTCGGAGTTGGCGATAACCTCCAAGGGTCGTAGGGTTGAATAATCATTTCTGGCTAGCTCTTCGAGGTAGGAACCGTAGAAACGTAATTCGATAGGTGAACAAAATTGTAAAAGTCCGCAGACAAATTCTATACGTGTGGCCCTCTTGAGGGTTGAGAACCAATTGATGACTTTTCTATTATTCATAGGTGATTTATTAGGATTCCATGATTGGGAAATGTAAAATTGAGACAAAAGACTGGAATCTTTTTCGAACACGATGCGATCAGATTTCACATTGAAACAAGAAAATGATTTTTCAACCATGAATTCTTATAAATGAACAATAATTTAAAATTAGCCAAACGTCTAATGTTGAAGATTACAGAAGGCTCTGCTACAATCGAACTCCCAAAGGATGTATTCTATAATAAAGTCCAAGAAACAAATCGAGATTTAACTATAGCGGTTATTAGAGAGTATCAAAAGCAATTAATACAAAAACATAAGAGTAAAAAGCCCTTTGAAGGCCTAAAAATTCTTGAAGCTCTCTCTGCGACTGGTCTAAGATCCGTGAGAATGGCCAAGGAAATTCCATACATCAACAAGATTATCGCTAATGACTTTAGCGAGAGTGCTGTGAATGTTATTCAGAGGAATATTGATTCCAACTCAGTCCAAAATCACGTAGAGGCTTCCCACTCAGACGCTGTTAAGCTCATGGTCATGAATTCTGCTTTCAAGCTCAACTTTGATGTTGTTGATATTGATCCTTATGGATCCGCATCTCCGTTCCTTGACTCAGCTCTAATGTCGATAAAGAACGGAGGTCTCTTGTGCGTTACCAGCACAGACATGGCGGTATTATGCGGCTCTGCTGCTGGAACTTCGTTCGGAAGGTACGGATGCTTGACTGTCAGGTGTTGTGCTATTCATGAGCAGGGAATTCGAGTCCTACTGTCGGCTATTCAGAATGCTGCTTCTAGGTTCGGTAAGGTGATTGAACCGCTGATCAGTCTTTCAATAGACTTTTATGCCAGAGTATTCGTCACAGTCCGTAATTGCCCCGGAAAAGTCAAGTATATTAGTCAAAAGTATTCAATGCTGCATTCTTGTGATGGGTGTAATGTAAGTTATAAACGGTGTTTTAATATCTCTTGATTGATTTTCATGTTTAATTCTAGCTTTGAAAAAACAGGCTACTCTAAGATAATTAATCTTTAAGATAGAGAAGGTTTAAAATTTTACAGAAAAAAAAAATTAGAAACTTATCAAATAACGGATTTTTGCTAAGTCTAGTTGAAACTTATTTATAAATTTTATTAGTCATTTCATCTTGAACCTTTGGGTAGTGTGAAGGACGAGAAATTTTCTCCAGCAAAGTTTACTGGTGACAGCGGATGTCAGGAGTGCGGTGGAAAATATAATATTGCCGGCCCAATATGGTCCGATCCGATTCACCATCACGAGTTTGTACAAAATCTATTCAACTCTATAAACATTTCAGACTCGGAATATCCCAAAGGTAAGATTCGATAAAATTTGATTTTAGACTTTAAAATGGAAGAAAAATTATCCAGCTACTGCGACCCAGTGGACTATGGTTCAAAGACGAGACTTAACGGTCTATTAACTCTAGCCCTGGACGAACTTCCAGATGTTCCATTCTACTTTATTCCAGATAATCTTTCACAAGTTCTTACATCGACAGTTCCCAAGACAGTTTATTTAAGGTAAATTAATGATTTCATCCAATAAGATTAGCTCATCTCGAGTTAGACCCTTAACACAACCATGGCCCCTAAGAAGTTGATTAAACAGAATTCTTAAATTTAGATCAGCTTTTAAGAATGCCGGTTATCGTATCTCAGAGTCGCACTGCCACACGAATGCGATTAAAACCGACGCCCCTTGGTCCTTCATCTGGGAGACAATGAGACAAGTGAAGATCAAGTTCCATGATCCCAACATCCCGAAGAAGGACGACAAGATGGAGCTGGCCCCTCGAAAGAAGTTTATTCTTGAGAAGGAAAACACTCACAATTATCAGATCAACTTTGATCCCCATCCAGAAATTGTGCAAATGATCAAAGAACGAAAGATGCCTAGGTAATTCTATGCTCATTTAACCTGTGTTGAATACATTCCGTTTGTGGATATATAGCTGATTGAAATTTCTTTATCAGGTTCCTGCCAAAGCCGCCCAATTGGGGTCCAAAGAGTAGAGCGAGGCTGGATAAGGACGACAAGAATGAGCAGGCCAGTAAGCGCTCGAAAATGTCAAACTCGGAAACTGAAATTTGAATATAATTTTGAAACGATTAGCAAAAAACTGGTTCTCCAAAATTCTCTAGGGATCAAGATATTATTAAAAATAGACAAAATGGTTTATTATAATCAATTCATAAACTGATCCATTGAATGTGGTGGTAAGCAAGTATTGTCTTTCTCCAAAAGAATATTCAAATTTTTGGGAGGCCTTTGAATTCATCTCTGCATCTCGGAGTCATTTGTAAAATTAAAATCACAGTTATTAAAGTAGTACACACTTGGAAGGTGATAACATAATCTCTACTGTTTAGTAGGCGGTAAGGTGATTAGAGTAATGAAAATATACTTTGTCGGAAGAACGGCAACATGGGTGGTCTTGATAGGGGCAGAGAGATATTTATAAATTATTCTAATATGAATCTGTTTGTAGCATCAGCTTAGACATCGGGTCTCGGAGGTACTCTTGGGCGTCTGTGGAAAGGTAAATAGATTTTCAATTGAACACTCTTCAACATGAAATATTAATACATCAACATGTTTTCAAGTACTCAAAGAGACCCAGCACAGTTTGGTTAGAGCAGACATTTAAGAGGAAAGAATTCTTTGGTTAAATACCATTGGTTAGCACCAACATGACTTTTCATTGGCTAACACGACTGGCTAATTCTCATTGATTGTTGAAATTAGAGAAAATAACAAAATACATTGGTGAGATGAGGGTATAGAGTCAAAGTAACGAATAACAGTGAGGATGACAACAAGGGAGTAAACATAGAGACAATATAAGCTACATAGGTGCCTAACTTTTGAAATATACCTCGGTCTCTTATTAGGGCGATTTTTGCTAATTTTGATAAGAATTCCGCATTTAGAATTTTAGAAAGAAAAATTATTTGGGCTCTTTTGTTCAGGCTTTACAAATAAAGTCGTAAAGAATATCTTATTAATTCGAAAATGTATTAATTCAAAAGCGAAAATGTAAAGAACCATTCCTAAAGTCTCTTCAGTAGTTCCGAGGGCCCTTTAAAGTCATTCTCCTTGGACCAAAAACATTTTCTAAAGCAAGGTTAGTTGTTTATAGCAATACCTCTGTGTTTATACTATAGCAATGATAAAGTGAGATACACGTGAAGTACAGACAAATAAATAGTGAATTATCACTGTGCCAGAGAAAGAAAACGACGAAGGACAGAACACAGAGAAAGTCAGTGTGTGCTTTTGTGAAGATATATCTGATTGGTGAGCGTCTAAAGAGCTGTTTCCCTTACGAGAAGCCGTTATAATCTGAAGATCCAAAGGAGTTTATGCGACTTGTAGTGGCTGACGAGTTATTATTAGGCCAATTGACTGATTGCTGCGGATTCAGTGGGTTAGTAAAATTCGAGAAGGGGTCCCATTTATCGACGAGGAGATTACGAGACTTTTGCGATCCACGAACTGTACCGTAGTTCTGATCCATCACGGCCATTGACGGTTTGGTGGGATCCGTGGGTGGGTTGTTGAAGTTTATATCGGCCAAGTCGCTCATAGACTGACTCGCATGAAGACTGGTAAGACTACCAAAGACCACATCTTTTGGGTATCTCTTTTGGTAATATTTTGATTGTCGTCTTGAGTTAAATGTATGGTTATTCAATAGTCTATTACAAGGACAGATTCCACAAGTTTTGAAATTTAGACTTTATTTTAGATTAGACTTTCGGTAGCACCAAGTCCAATAAAACTCCAAGGGTCCAAGACCATGTGCACATTTATAATAGATAAATGCCAAAAGGCTTGAGTATATTACAGAAGAAATTGTAAAGCGTCAAAGATGAAACATGACATCAAAAGAGGAATATAACGGACCATTTTTTGAATGGGCAGTCCAGGATTCTTTTATATATAGTTGAGATGAATGATAAAACATGGAGGCGACAATTTGCCTTACTCTAGGATTCTCACAATGTAAAGGGATAGCTTCACTTGTAATACATGGCTCGATTTGTTTTTTTTCTTCAAAGAAAATAAAATTAGGACCAATAGCTGTCTATTAGGGCACTGCCTTTTGAAATAAGATCACGAGGAATCGCGTTAGATTGCTCAATTATATGATGAAGATCTAATTCTGAGGCTATTTCTATCTTTCGTGCGCTTTAAATCCATATACTATGGTCGAAACTCTAATGTGTTAAAAAATAAATCCAAATGGCCGCCATCGATTTTCTCTCTTTTTAAAGGTTACTAGTTGGAAATGTCGATATATTCTGTTCATGAAAATTATTCCGCTCCTAAAGATGATCAGATTGTTTGAAAAGTATTCTCCGTTTAGATTTCAAAATTCTGGCTAATTTTTAACTAGATATCGCGCATCAGTCACATCTTCCTAACAAAAAGTTTTCAATTGAGTACGTTTCTTCTAAAGGAAAGCATTTTTTATGTAGTTCCCAAATATTACTCCCATCTCTCACAAAATCTTTAGTTTAAGTTTTGGCGCATGTTCAAATTAATTTGAATATGATTTTCATACAAAAATTATTTTGGTCTGTTTCGACCACCTAGAATAAATGTTTAATACACAGTTCCTAGTGAAATCATGTCTAGATTACGTTTGTGCGCGATCTAAAAGAGATGAAATCAAAAAGCAGTGCCCTACTGTTCATCCTCGTGACCCTTCAACTCGCAGTCTTGGGCCGGTAAAGAGTCTTATAATAAAAAGTTGGTAGCTTAGAAAATTGGTCCGTTAAACTTTTGTAGAGAATTGACTTCGGCTAGAATCGCTAATTCAGGAAAAAGCTTGAATTCTCTAGAGATCATATCAAATGTTTATTAATTTTATTAGAAGTATGACGCTGTAAGAAAAGGGGTTATTTTGTAGAAAAGTAATCATACCCGAATGCGTGAACTTCTCTAGAATTGAAAGGTATTATATAATCTCAAAAAAATGTAGCCATCCCAAAAGTGAGCTCAAGAAGAGTGGGTGCTAATGACTCACTGAGGTGTGCTGGGTTGTGGGGCCGGGCGAGATGGCGCGACCCGAATCGCTTTTGTAGCACCAGGGGCTTGATTCGGAATCGGACTCGAAGAAACAGCTCTTGGAGGCTCCTGAGGAAAAAAGGAATGAACTGGTGTGTTCAACCTGTTATATCTTAATGTATTCAATTATAATCCTTTCTCGTAGAGTTAAGTTAAATCTAAAAGTGTAAGATTCTTAAAGATTATTCATACGGAATATGATTGAGAGCGAAAATAAGAGAGTTTCTTGATCAATTAGAAAATATAGAAATTGCATTCTTCTACTAAATAGAAAATGAAAACTATTTTGTCAACATCTGGCCTGAGAAGACATGGAGAAATATTTCATCAAATGCAATGAGAACTGAAAAAAAGGTAGAAGAAGAGAGAAGCAAATTTACTCACGAGGACTCGACTCAATCTATTCCGAAAGGTGTGTTATATAAAGATTTCGAATTATTTTGTTAAAAAATTAAATTCTTGAGGTAAAATTCAAACGATAATTAGTCTTGAGTCAATGATGGCTGATATACTTTATTTTGGCATTTTACTACTAGGAGTAATAAGCACGAGCAGTTAAAAAGTCAACATAGTCTGTAGTTTGAACCATGAACGATTCAAGTGGATTATAATTATTACTTGTAAAAAAGCCACATCATTAGGTTTAAGTTCAGTTTTGTAATTATTCGTTTCTTATATGTGAGGTTTAATTTCATTGGTCCTTTTGATTTTATAATTTAAAGAGCCAATGAGAATCGTTCTAAAATTATTTATACCTTACCTCCCTTATGAGAAACGACTTATTACAAAATCGTGCTTTAATCGAACAGTGTAACTGTTTACCTCTTCTTAAAATTTGGCTGATTTGTAGTTGAGTTATGATAATATTCCACTTGAGATTTCATCTTTTCAATTCAATTTGGTTAATGTGAAGTTTGAATCTACGAGTGCTCTCATTCTGACAAAAGGGTCTCTACTGGTTCATTATCAAATAAGCTCTGATTTTGTGAAAATATTTTAAGTGGGGATGTAATCTGATCGAAAAGCATGAACGAGTATAACAGTCCAAAATCTTTCACGTTTAGAGACTCTTCCAGTGTTCTTAATCTCTTTAGGATCACGTTAGAAGAGCGCTTATAATAGATTTGAGGATGAAGCTTTGGATAACTCAAACAGGAGTCTGGATATATAGACATGTGGTGGAAATTACCCGTTGTTTACGCTTAAAAGATGGACAAATATGAGTAAATTTAAATGAGAAAACTTTTATGCAAAGAGAAATATTAAAAGTCATGGAAATTATGAAACAATCGTCAAGGGAGACTGAGTACTAATATTATAAACATTGGCTTGAAAGAAATTGAAAATCAATTTCTCCTAACCTTCTAGAATTATTTGTTAGACTGTCAGTCAAACCGGACATGAAATAAGAAAAACCTTGCTCAGATCTTATTTGATCAGAAATAGGTAATTAAAAATATATTTTTGCATGGTGCTGACTATTAATAGAGTTAATAGCGACGACCAACATATTCGAGGAAATGGTATGGTTGAATACTTAATAATATGGTAAAATAAAATACTTTAAAACCTTAATTCACCTTACTTTACACTGGAAAGTTTAAAGTCAAAACTTATATTTAGAGACTCTAACTCGAAAAATGTATTTTTATATTTAAATTCGTACAATATCTAATTTTATGTTTCAAAAGTAAGAAAAATAACCATTTCTTTCCATGATTCTTTAGAATATGACGAGGAAACAATTATACTCAAAATTTCGTATCATCAGCAGTCAAAAAATTAAAATTTTCTAATTTTGACACATAAAATTAGACATTGGATTTATTTTGAACGAATTTAAATGTTTTCAAGTTAGATTTTTATGTTCTACCCCACCACTACAATTGAATTTGATTAATTTTTATGATTTCTCCTAATTTAAGAGAGAGAGAAAAATACTATTTTGGTCAAAATTATTGGTCAATCTCATACACGGATTATGAATCTAGAGATGATAATTTACTTGTAAATTATACTATCCCTCTCTTATGAGAGAAATGTCAACGTTTTCGGCAAATCTAAACAATAAGTTCACTCTAACTGCATATATCCAGCAAATGATTTTTTTATAATTCTTTATTTATTTATATGATTTAATAATTCTTTCTTTTCGTTAATTAAATATTAGCAAGGGTAAAAAATGAGCTTTTAGTATAGGAATGAGCGATCAACTGAAAATTGAAATAAAAGGTTTATAATGAAAAATTAATATTTTGATTCAGAAAGATATAACTTTTTGAATTTTAATCTTGGTTTCTTAATCATTTAAAAAGTAATTATCTGAATACATCTTGATAAATCTCAAAAATCTTGAGTAAACATTCTAGGGATTTTCACTTGAGAATTATCTAATTTTATTGTACACAATAAAGGAAATCCCATTAAATGTTCTATTTTGGACAGTTTGGTATAAATTAATTTCTAAACGATTCTCATTGGTTCTCGTTGAATTAAAAATTTAAAACAACCAATGAGAATTGATTAAACATAATTTTTCTATTAAACTTTCCAAATGAGAAACGTAAAATTGATGAATCAAGTTACCGAACCTTCTGGGTGGATGATATGTGTACAAACGATTCATAGAAACCACACACAAAAGGTACTTGCTTGCTCCAGATATCATCGAACACAAAATATATAATGTTATCTTTAGAGAGGAGGTAATTTAATCATGGATTTCTTATATACTCTACCATTAGAATGATTTTTGTAAATTTTGTACGAAAATTCATGAGAGCTTAGATTTACAAAAATTCAAAAAAAAATGTGAGTGACACCTTTTTTTCTTGAATGTTCAATCCAATCTGATTTGCTGATTGAAATCTACCAATGAAATTAGACTACACTCTCAACATCCAAGTTTCAAGGATATTCTAAAATGCTTCTATTTGGACTGAAAATACTAATGATAAAAACTCACATCAGGTTGTAGCCAGTCATTTGTTACCGGCGGTGGAAGCGGCGCTGATATCGTGTTCGTTGTCGTTTCAGCAATGATCTGAAGGCCCTCTTTTATCGTCTCGTACATTTTGAGGAGATCTTCCCTACGATTCACTTCTTCGGCAGACTCTTCCATTAGTTGGTTCTAGAAGCAGACATTTAGAGATAAAGAAACGTCGTTCATTCCATCGTATGGAACGTCAGATCTTGTTTTGCAACTCACGATATCTTGACAATACAAAGATGGTATCAGCTCCGTCTTCAGGTAATCTTTGATCTTAATAAGAGAGAAATTGTATTCTAATGCATGAACTCTAATATGTTGGCAGAATAGTACATGGCCATCTAAGAAATGTTTTCTAAATAGCAGCAGTTTTACGTTTTAGGATTTTTGTCAATTCGCTGACTCCTTATCTTAAGATTTGACCGAAAGAAAAAGTATAAATTTTCTGTATCATAGATAAACTTCTAAATTCGAAGATTAAACGGAATGCAGTAGATAACTGTGGGTTGTAATGTAGGCCTTAAACACTGCACTCACTGTATCAATAAGACAGAACATGATAATCTTTGGCAACATATCCTTCTGTGTCTTGTTAACAATGCGCATATAACTGTCCACGAGGTTGGAGATGATTTCCACCTGCCTTTCCAACTGAGGATCTGAACTAATGCCATCATCATCAGGGTCTGGTTCACCGCCATTCGCCCGACCCTGCTCATCTTCCTTGAAGGGGTAGACGCCGGCGCGTAATAGTGCACTACGCCACTTCTCTGTATCCTCAGTAGTGTCCGCTATGAGGTCCAAGGTGCGATGTTCCTTGTAGACATTCGCTCTGCTCTCTGGGAAGAAGAGAGTGATGGCACTCTTACGATTGAATAGTGTACCCTCGGTCGACTTCTGATAGAGTCCATCCAAGGTTACGACGTACTTTTTATCTCGTTCCTATAATGACAAAAGGCTTCATTTTAACCTTTCTCTGGCTTCTCTCTCACATAGTAGACTCTTATAAATTTGCAACCGAGCAATTAACAAAATACTCTATCCTACTCGTGGCTCTGCTTTTCTTATCTAAGTTTTTGCAAGCATATAATTGTGTTACCCTTGAGTATAAACAGAGCACGAAAAATAGAAATTGATCTTTCGGATTTTGGGATCTAGAAGCGTTTAAGAAAATCGCTTGAAACTTCAAGACTTCATTTGTTGGATGCAAAAGGTTTTGTAAAAACTATATTTAGTGAAATGAGGCCTTTGATATGATCAAAAAGTCTTGACAGAAAACAATAAGCCCTATTTTACCAAAATAAGAAAAATTATTTCCTTATAATGACTGAAGTAGTCTCTTTTAATCAGAAAGCTCTTGTAGATCAGAATTCAATTATAGGAGAAATAAATAACTGGTATCCGAATGCATTTCATTTCAAAAATGTAACTTACCTCTTCATCTTTATACCAGGTTAGGGAATCTGCTTTGAGAACAAACCAAAAGTACCGACTACCACCGAGTATGTTTCCGCCCAATATCGTCAGCCAGCCTTTTGAAATTACCTTCAAGACAATATCGAATCAATAATTTAGATAGAAATGGCAATTAACTGTACAATAAACAAGTGTTTTTCACCATTTGTGTATTGTGATTATTGTCGAAGGAGTACTGCCGAATTTCATCAAAAATATGATTTTGGTTTAGAGAGTGAAGCGTAAATAGTAAACAAGCTTTATTTTCGCCGATTCTCATCAGACTCTTACATCGGCTTGGTATATATAAGAAAATTAAAGTACAAATGTAACCAATTGTTTTTGAGGAGAAATGTTTTGTGGTAGGGGGATTTTGATTAGTTTCAAAATTTTCCCAGTGTTTAGTCAAACGATATATTCGTCTATTCGATATGTTATAATGAGAATGACACCATTATTGTGCATAATAATAATATTTAAGGAAAGTCTTTTAATGATTACTACTGGTCTATCCTGTGCATATTAAATTTAATTTCTTCCCCTTCTGTGTCAAGTGATAAT
>JJOG01004012.1:0-13833 GCA_000715275.1 Gyrodactylus salaris
AAGAAGGGAATGATCCAACCAGTCCCGAAACGTCTTGTTCAAAAACCCCAATGTTACAACTATTATTATTCCGTCGATTGGGAGTCCCTCATTTCCATCTTTAATGATGTGCAAAGAAACTTCCCTATTGTACAACCTATTTTTCCCGAGGTTAAATATAGAAATTCATTCTATTAAAAACTATTGAATTTACCTATCACAAATCCTTCTATATTGTGTGTCAAGCGTGGGAGCACAAAATTGTGGCTCTCTTGAAAATTCACCAATCAGAAGTTTGGTTTATGGAAAGACTCAATACAGTCAGGATAAAAAATTCGAGCTATTAAAAGAAAATTAGGGTTAACGAGTATTTTTTAGCAAATGTACCATTTTTATGACTATAAACATTTCTTTATTATATATCCAACTCATTTTTTCTCTAAAATTTAGTCCTAAATAAACTTTCTTAGAAATTCTAAAATCATCTTAAAAATCTTGAAATTGATATTTGAATGTTAAAAAAAATTAACAACAGTGTTAAAATACATCAATTCTTGTAATTTACTTGAGTATGATACTAAGCATGAGGACTTGATAATATCAAGTTGATATTCATGAAAATAACATTAATCTCTTAGATCAGTATGATTATTTGGAACTAAGTTTAATTAAGTAATTCTTGACTGAAAAAGAGCTTGAAAGAGTGTTTTGAGGATTAACAAATTTAATTAAAAACCTCTGGACTCTTGACGCACTTTTTTATAAACTACTCTAAGGTCTAATTGTAATGCCGAGTATTCTTGCTGTTCAATGAAGCTGAGTAGAATCTTCATCCACTCGATTATAGATTTCAATCGTATTGTAGCTTGATTTATTTCCAAAGTCAGATCGATTGCATCGCTAAGCTTTCTAATATTTTCTAGATTAAAAAAGTAATTCATTCAAACTGTTAAATAATCTTCATAATTAAAATCTAATTAATCCCTGTCTAAAATCACTTAACCTAATTCTTCGCTCTAAGCGATGCCGTTGTGTGATTTAATTCCTTACCAATAATCCCAATAAACCTCTGGTTCCTCTTGATATTCATCTGAACAATTGATACAGGCTCTCTTGACAGTAAGTTGTCCTTATAATCATTGTAAAGAAAACATGACAATTTGCCTGTTCACTCCTTTGCACAGCCCGTTATATACCTGCATCACTTGGCTTTATGAACAAAAATCTTTATTTTCACTGGCAAATTTCATTGAAATAAAATAGTAAGATTTTAATCTTATTTAAATTCATCCTCAATCCTTATTTGGCGCTGGCCAAAACTTTGATATTACGCTCAAAAGTGATTCTAGAGACTGAAATTCTAAAACACCTCTACCAATGATCGTTTTTGGAAATAATAAATTATCTTTTAGAAACTCTAAAATTCTAAACTTTTTGTCCTAGTTAATAGAAGAGAATCCTAATTTAGGACAATACTCTCTCTAATTGTCTTGAAATTAATAACTCTCAAATGCATTTGTATTGAAGCATTCTGTCTTGAGTGTGAAATTGGATTTATCTCGTTAAACTTATTTAATCTCTTTTTAAACAAATTAAGCTGCTAGAAATGTCAACTTTTTCCACTTGAAATTCTCAAGAAGAAAATATGTCAAAATATAATCAAAACCTTGGGACAACTCAGCTTATGTGTGATTGATATACCTTTTTGCAACTAAAAGAAATTGAACGCTTTGCGATTTTGTTGCACAAAAATTCCACTTGAATTTTATTGATGACCCTTTTATTTTCCACAAAAATCCAGCATTAGAGTACTGCCTTTTGGAAGGGTGTTTCTTGATCGTCCATTCTCTTATAATTTTATCAAAACAGCCACACTGTTCATGAGTAGAGAATCACATTCTTATTTAATTACGCCACTATGAATACACTTTGGCGCATAGACTTTGTAGAGAGAGAGAGGAGAACCAATCAGACAACTGAAGAAGATGCTGTGGTCAAAGTGTTTAACTTGGTCATTATATGTATAATGACTAGGGCGACCAAATGCATATTTTTTATTATTTGATATTCTTAAAGATTAGGTGTTAAAACACATAAATGTCATAAAAGAAATTGCATGTTGGCCTCAGTAGAAAATATGCATTTGCATATTTTGACATATTATTTGCATAAAGAATATTTTTGCATATTCATAAAATTGAACTTTTTCCATAATTATCGGTGATTATGATTTTCTATCGTGTGCAATTAATTCACTTCTAACCGTTGAGTCAAGATTAATTAGCAGTTATTAATAATCTATGCATTTCCTATTTCTGTCTTTCCAAACGATAATTCGTTTTAAAGAATAGCCCCTAAATGATGCATATGCATAATATATTGAAGAGCAATCTTAAAAGACCGTATTTATTGAAGTATGTTAGAATTTATCCTGACGAGTTAAAATTAATTTAGAGCCTTCTCAGCTGTTAAATCTGCAATGAATTCGTTAAATTTATTAATAATACATATTTTTGCATATTATTTTAGGGAGAATGGCATATTTTAAAAATCCCTGTGCATATTTCTGGTCGCCCTAATAATAGCAGGTCAAAGAGTATGATCAATTTACGATATTTACATCTTAAAATCAATATTTTATGGATCAACTTTTGATAACCAGCAAGATCTTGTTTAGGACCATAGTTTCGAAAAATGAGATGACAAATATTTTGAAAAATAGAGATTTTTGTGTAGTAGAGGGGTTAAGATGAACTTGAAAATGATGAAAGGGGTTCTATGGATATTTTGTGTGTGTGTGTGAATGTGAATCATTTACATAAAGCTACAGAAAAAGCTATTTCAGATGTGGAAAACTGCTATTTTTGCGGTCCCCTAATAATGACCAAGTACACCACTCTGACCACAACATATATATCCTGTATAATCCAATCAGATTCGGTCTTGAAATAGTGTATATGGGAATGAACGATTTAGTAAAACTTTTCAAAAGGAATTACACTTAAAGTACTCTAATCCAGCATGATAAAGTTATACACTAATTAATTAATTGAAAAGAGTGATGAAACCCATTAATCACTTAGTTTTTTGTTTATTTTGTAAATATTTATCATTTCTCTCCGATCTGCATAAATCCATCGAGATACCTTTTGTGATATGATTTACTTGACAAATATATTGAATTTTTATGTGTCCTTTTTATAGATTTGAAAATCACGTACTTTTATTGAATTATTAACTCATTTTTAACAATGTAGACCCTTTTTTCATGTCTACAAAATTACAAACTCTTTGCGACTCACGAGATTCCATAATGCTAACCTCTGAGAGATTAGTCGATATTCTCTTATTGTCGCGATGCATGACCTTGAGAAGGACGCTGCTTGTACGGTTGTATAGATCTCTTCATACTATGTAGAATGATCTGCTCCAGTGTATCGTTGAATATTCGGGCAATCAATGCTTTGAATTCTCCACTTGATTTATTGCCAAAAGTGAATTCAAAAATATTCATCCCGAAATATCTCTCGTCTTTTAAAGGCAGACGATTAGAGAAAACTTGAGGATTTTAGTTAATTTGAAATCTTTTGGTGATACCTAATAAAGCCATTTCATAATGTTTTCTAGAATTAATTATAATAAAAGAGACCTAATTTTACCTTTTTTTCTTAGGAGGGCAAGTCAAAGGTGAATCTGTTCAAGGAGAAATTTCTCGAAAAATTCACACGTGAGTACCTCATCTTGTCTATATTGCTAAGAGAAGGCATTTTCTCTCCAAGCGTTGGACTTTCCATGTGAATTGCGATGCTTTAAATTAGGGATTTCAAGACTATACTAAAATGTGGGCATTTCTAGTTTTCAGTCTTGAAGTGCAGGGCAACTACAAATATCCTTCTAAAAATTTCTGTAATGAAAAAAATTGAGTTTCAGGATGTTAGAAAAAAATTATTTAAAAAAATAAAATTTAATCTTTATTTTAGTCTGTGACAAGATGATATTTAATATTGTCATTTAAAAAATTTGGCTATTTTTTAGAAAAAGTGTGGCAAATCAAACAATATAATCCGCTCTAAAGAGCCGAACATTTATCTGGATACAATTGAACATCGATAAAAGAAATTCTTCAAATAACCCCAATTATCTTTAATCATAAGTAAAAAACTTCTATTTTAGATAAGGCTGTGATGAATAGCTTTTTTAGTTGATCAAATGTCATTTTCAACCATTTTTACTTAGTAGTATTGCTCACCCAAAAGATTTGAAGAATTTCTTTTATCGAATTCGTATTCAGCATCCTCTATATATCTCGAAACTTGAAGATCCGGATAAATTTTTTTCAAAAAGCAGTGCCCTGATGTATTTTTTGTAACAAGCCTTGAAACGCAATCAAGAAAAACATGAATATCTAAAGCTCAATTTGCAAATAAAATTTCTCAGCAACGATCCCATATTGAGGATTGAATTTCGTAAATGCATAAAAAACTACGTTGTGGGAAATGCATACTTTTATAACTCCTAAATCCGGGGTTAAATCAAAAATTTTCTCAACCCTTGTAGTCTATTAAAATATGCTTTTGGTTGCCATGATGATGAGTACTACTCATTAAGACGAGGAAATAACAACCAAAAAGGTCTGTTTTAGATTTTTTCATTAGCATGAAATCGCGGTTCAGAAAATGTATTTATTTATTTCTGGGATTTATTATTTTGACCCCGTCTCACTACTCCTTGAGTAGTCATAAAATAATTAGTAGTTTTATAAATGCAATGACTCAGCAGCCAACATAGAGAAGATATTGCTTATCAATTTGCATTTATTATTCGAGGGCTAATCAGGAATCTTTCACGGGCGCTATTTCTTTGGTTCACAATCATTTCAGGAATGAAAAAAACTAAATATTATATCATGCCGAATGTCTTGTAATAATGAATGAATAATTAAAGATATCAAGACCATATGCCGGGTGGTATTCACAAACTATATTTGGCTCGGAGTAACGATAGTGAATATTTTTGAACAATCAATCGTCTCCGCCTTTGTAACATATGCTGCCAAGTATATGGAGACAATGTTTCGCGTGCCGCCTTACCTCGCCTCTATTATTACTGGTACGTTGAACCGTTTTAATTGTGCTGCAATTCTCAAGTAACGTGGTTGGAAAATGCAATCTGTTTGCAATCAAAATCCTAAGATAAGAAATGATTTGACTACACTGTTAGACACCAAAAACATCTTAAACTTTTTAAACTTCATTTTAGGGGGGCTACTAGGTTTATGATTTGATTTATCCGCAATCAATAATATATTCCCCTTTTTTAACATTTTTTCTTTCTTTTCTCAAATATTTGAATGGCTGAATTTTATATTCAGTACATCGCCTCAAGACGAGTAGCATCCTTAATTCATAACACATTTATTTACTCAAATATTTGTAAAATTTCATTCTGATAACGACTCACTTAACAGTTTTTACATTAATCCTCTTGTTACTTAGATATTAATACAATTTTTCCGAAATCTTGAATTTCAACTCTTTTAAAGTTGTCATTCATTTAAACATGATTCGAAGAAGAATAGGAAATAACTATCCCGAATGGACTTATATTGCTTGCATCTAGGGCAGTACCATATCAATCATCGGTCGTCTCCAAACGCCTTTTTTGATTGCAATCGATGTTTGGCTCGAACAACCAATGAAATGCACGTATTTCAATGTGTCATTGCTTACTTAGTGCCAACATTTTGCGTGTCTGTACCTCTAAATACTAGTCCAATGAAAACAGCGTGAATTTGGGTTGAGTATCACAAATATTCATTCTAGTCATTTCAGTTTAATATCTAGATGACAAATCTTTCACTCCTGAAAATTTTTTAAATTATTTTTAAGTAAAATATTACTTTTTAATTAAAAAAAAAAGTATTTTTCTTGTAGCCCTAATCATGAATCTCTTTTAAATACCTCCTCAACCCTTGACAGGTGGCGTCGTTGTCCCGAGTGCATTGTTGGGTGTGATCTTTGGGGCCCTAATGATGCAGCACTTTCGACCCAACATTCGCACTATACTCAAATGGATGCATCTCACCATGTTCCTAGCATTGGGTACCAACCTCGGACTCATTCTCTTGGGTTGCAATGAAAATCAGATTGCCGGTCTTACTGCAAAGTACAACGGTGATGCGTGAGTTATGAGAAAATGAATCATGAAAACATTTTTTCTACATATCTTGGTGCAATCCATTCCTTTTCCTTGGATAGGGCGTGAAGGGGCATGATTAAATCCACGCTTTCTAGATAATTTCAATCGAGAAAGCATAGAAAGACAATGAATACAATTCTATAGGAAGCATTCTACAATTTAAATTCATTGAATGATTTGATTGAGGAATAGAAATCCATACATAAATGATCAAGATGAGATAATTAAAAATATTGGATTATATCATATTCATTCACGCTGTAACCAAGAAAAAAAATGTACGAACGAAAAACGAAAATAACTCATTGATCATAAAAGTTGAAAATAGACTGCAAATCATTAAGAGAGTCTAATTTTTGGACTTGTTTGGGTTGGGTAATATAGATTATACTTCCGACAGAGATTTCATTGATCTCCTTGCTGTACAATCTATTTATTTTATGCGTTAAAGTGCAAAGATAATTTGTTTGATTAATTCTCTTCTAATTTTTAATTTCTCTCACAACGTGTTCAGGAGTTTGTTTGAACCAATACAGTGCTCCTTTCCAAGTTAAACAGAAACAGTTTTTTGTTGGTTCATCTCGATGCGTACCTTCATTCAGGGAATATCCACCCTCTTGGAGGGAGAAACGTTTGATCTCTAACCCTTCTAGGCACACAGTAAAATTGTCGTTACCTCCCACTAGAAGGCTCATAACACCAACAAAGAGAGTGATAAGAGTGAAACTACCAGCAACTAACTGAGCAAATGTTAGGCTTTCGAATGACATCACTTTCGCACCTCAATAATATTAGGTTTCGAAAATAAAGCTGTTTGAAATTTGCGCTCGAAATTATATTTTTTCTTCTTAATTGCTATAACTTTTCTAATTCCCATTCGAAATTGTTCAATTTTTTCGTTTTTAGACGCCAATGTTAAAAATCTTTCATCGAAAAACATTGATTTTTTCGTAACCTTTAAAGCAGAATGTTAAAGACGAACATTTGCCTCACTAATCAATCTGCAAAAAAATTCTCAAAATTTAAAATTTTTTCAATGCTTGGGTTAATAAATAATCTATTGAGCTGCACTGTGATTATAGGGAAGACAAGAAGTGCGACTTTTTGAGAAATATTTTCTCCTTTTCCTTAGCTGGCCGTATCATACATTTCCGTCAAATTCTTTCGAGAAGAATCTCACAGCAACATGCAATCAAGGCTGTTCAGATTCTATGCCTTTCGATCCCGTATGCTGGGAAAGTGATTTAGATGGGAGAAAGATGACCTATTATTCAGCCTGTCATGCCGGCTGTAAGAATATATCAACCAAGGTTAGTTAATGCATGAACCAATGCAGTCGTACCTCTTTATTGGTAGAAAAGCGCAAGAGCTGTTGAAAAATATTTTAGTTTAAATTACTTTCCAAATTCAACCTATATGCAAAAGGCATGGATATTTGATCGTCTTAAAGTATGTTTAGGGCCGTAGAATTTTTGGATATTTTCTAACAAAACAAGAATTTACTTTTCGATCAAAAAACTTTGCTCAGATCTAATTGAATTAGTAAAAAATAGAGCAGTTTTCTGAATTTTCACGCCTGAATTGATTAAATATTCAAATTTTGAAATAATACAGATTCCGATGTGGTCTTTCTGACTGTTTAATTAAATTATATCTTGCATATTAATTTTTCAATGTTATGAAGCGTCGAAGTGTGTGTTAGGGGCTAGGAGGGATAGTCAGAGCCTTAGCGGTGCGATAATTATGAATAATTATTTATTCAATCAAGAAATTACAATCGCAAGAAGATTTGGGATTTTAAGAATAGATTCTAGGTTACAGTTGAACCAATATGTCTTGAATCCTTTGACGTTTCTATAATCATTTACTTGGGGAAAATGTTTCAACCTAGCCCCTTTGTGGCAATAGTGTTACACACTCTTTGAGGCCGTATAAAACCTTAAAATAGATTATTATTTTATTAAATAATGAATATATTCTCAAAAAAAGTATATTTTCGGGTGCCCTAATGATAAGTTGAGATAGTCATAAGCTCAGAATCTTGAGAACATGGTCCTTTGTGTGGGATACAATACATGATTGATTCAGTGTGTTCAAATAGTGTATTAATTCTCACCTCTTTGATTTCAGTACGATCTAGATCAATGCATTTGTATGGATAGTTCAAAACTCACTCCAGATTTATTCAATCAGACCAACGTCGGTAGAGTCACTTCCGGCCTATGTTCGATAACATGTCCAAATTTTTATCCTTTCCTCGTAGTACTGTTCTTGCACATCTTCCTCACGACGCTTCATCAAAATCCAAGTAACGTTATGACTCTAGCGTAAGTGAAGGCATCGTCCATTTGATATGATAATGTTATAACAATATATTCTCATAGATCTGTGGATTCAGAATACGGATCTCAAGCTCTTGGACTGCAAGTCTTCTTCATTAGGGTCTTGGGTGAGCCATCTTCTTGAATTATAAATAGCAGATCCTTTTTCTCGAAAACTACTCAACCGATTATTTTCAAATATTTTTCTTAGAATTCAATTTGAGAAGCCTCGGAAATGATATTATGCCTCGAATATGACTGATTTGGATCACTCTATTTGGGTATATTAAACAAGATGATTTATAGATGTATAATATACATTGTATATCTAATCTCGGAATAAATCAATATGATCGTAGTAATATTTCTAACCAATAAGGTCTTACCATCTCAAATTAAATTCTTTGGTCTATAGAATGCATCGCTTTTGATTATTAAAGTGTTCACATAAATACGTGTTGTTTGAAATTTGCAAAAATTTGATTAAGTAGCCATGTATATTAGGTTGGTATCGTGTTTAAGAAAAAAAAACATGTTGCACACGATATGGCGTCACAATGATAGAATATCTTCTAATTTTTGTGGAGGGAAAAATATTTCCAGCTCATAATAGGTTTTGATATGAATTCAAAATTTTAATGGAGTCGTTTTAAAAATGTTGATCTGATTCCTTAGAATGGTATTTTAAAAAAATATTAAACTAAATATGTAAAATACTGAGCTAGTGGAAAATTCATTGATTTAACTCGTAGCTAAATAAAACTTTTACACCAATTTAGAAAAATCTACAAACTATAAGGTGCTGAAAATAATTTTATAATGAATACTCAGACTAGCAAGTATGAAAATATTTAGTTTACTGCGATTCTCTATGATTTTCAACCCATATCCAAGTGGAATTGTTTCATGATACCAGCCTAATGTATATCAGTTGAAATTCCATGGCGACTTGTATTTTTGTGTGGGTCGCCGAGACTAATCACTGCTCCTATTCCAGCGTTTGTTCCTGCGCCAATATACTTTGGCAAACTCATCGACTCCGTGTGTCAGCAGAGGTCGGTGCCGCATCAAATGTCCGCCTCGAGTAAATGCAAAGACCTGTTGTCGTTGCCACAATTTGTAAATGTTGCCAACTTCACCGGCCCGATAGAGACACTCACCGGCGTTGCTGTGGAGGGCGTCTGCAAGGCGTACAGCCCACTCGGTCTTGCCTTTATGACAATGGGAGGCCTGTTCCTGCTGAAGGTCTGCTCCATGATTGGACTCATCATCACCTACCAACTCATAAGGTTAGCTGATTAAAATATGATTTATTGAATAATTCCCCGGAATATACCAGCCTGATTTGCTATTAAAGATTTTGGAGATTCTTTTGAAACTGACAAAAATGTTATTTTACGAGAAAATCACATGACAACTAATTTTGAAAACGCTCCCATTTCCATCGATTTATTCGGATCCAAACCAGGTTTCTTTTGTTAGAGATTCTCCTTAGTTTGTGCCGATATTTTATTATTTTTTCAGCTTCGGGTTTCTGTTAAAAAGGCTATTTTAGATATGAAATACGACAAAATATTTTTCGTTGTCTGAATTTTCTAAAGTGAAATAAATATTATTCGTTTTAAAAACTTGATTTTCGAGTTGGCTCACTCGACAAGACGTTTCGAATGTTGAAAAAACCTTTAGTTTTCTAGTCCTTTTGGCATAAGAAAAAAAAGAATTTTATAATGCCTTAAATAAAAAATTGATACACAAATTCAATCTTAAATCAGGAGAAGAAGGCTGCCTCTTTCAGATGAAATAGAAGTATCAGTTTTATTATTTTTTGTTTATAATATTTTCAACTTTTTCTTAACGGGACTCCAGTGTCCCAAAAAATAGAAGTGACAATTCATGGTGCAAAAAATATGCACAAAACAAGCTTGAGAGTGTACACATTAACAAGGTTTCCACTCTAACAGCAACACATGTATGAAATTTTCACTTTTCGACCCCTTTTCTGACCTCCTCAGTTTGATAGACCAAAGTAGACAGAATTCAGTTTGTAAATTTAATTTCTCTAGGCGTGACATCTCCCATGATGAATCAATCCAGTCAGATTCCTCAAATCCAGACGAAGAAAATGATCAAAAGGAAAACCCCTAATATTTATCTTTTCTCAATTACTCTTGTCCTCAAAAACACTCTCATTATTCAATTATGGAGAATGATCCTCTCTTAGAGACAACAACATTTACTACAATTTATTCAGGTTTCCCTCGTCTGTATTTCGAGACTCCCTTTTTTATCTACGACGAAACGAATTCCCCGCCATTGGAACTCTCAGATCGATTGACACTCCACGAGACATTAGTGTTGCAATATTTTGTATTTATTTATATCCCCCCATTACAGATTCTCTCTTCACACTACTGTATGTCTGTTGGTACCCTTTTGTAGAGATTAAATAAATATGCACAAACTCATTTGTAGAGAGAACGACATTTTGGGGACCGGTTTTTCATCGTAAAGTTGACATCTGAAGATTGTTGTATATTGATTCACTGAGAGATGTAAACCCACTTCTAAAGTGCAAGATAAAATAAACCCCAAATCTGGGGAATAAGAGTTCTAAGAGTTTTAAATGGAAATTTACAGTCGAGAATTCAAAGGTCTAACAAGATACCAAGGATAATGATGAGAGCTGGTTTGCAGTGATGATTCTAGGACATAATTTCTCTCAACTTGAAAATAATTCATTTCAAAGTTCTAGAATTTTTCAGTGAATTTAACCTTGAAATATCTAAGACTGTCAAACATATTTTATGCTAAAATTAAAATTTTAAGAAAACTAGAAATTATTTCTGATTTTACAATGCACGCTGCAGAGTTTTGTAGCCTACATTATGAGATAGCCATCTCTAGATTTTTAATGAAATATTTCTTCTTGTTCAGTGTATACTTTGATGAGTTAGACAGTACTAGATATAAATAAACCATTCATGAATAGTTAAAATGCTGGTGGACTTTTGATCTCAATCTCTCTATATCAAAGTAGTCTGAATTTAAAAAAATGTTTGTTTGACGTTTAATAGTGTGAAATTCAATGCAAACCAGCTCTCAACAACAAGGAGACTAATACATTTCAGAAGATCGATCTATCTACGGGAAAAGGCCGTGCTGAAAGACCAAATCTGAATATGTATTTGCCATGAATATTTTATCAATTCAGGTTTGAAAAATATGATTAGTCAAAGTTTAAAAATGCTAGATTATCTTTGTATCTTCAAATCCTAGAAAATTAATGTATGAATGATTCAAAAAAAAAAAAACGGTTAAAAAGGTTTAAAACCTCATACCTAGAGAGAAAAGGCACAACAATCTTGATAATAACTAGTTTTCCGAGGTTTCCAGAGACAATGAACCCATTGGCGCTCTCATAAAGGGCATAACAAGTTTAATGAGGAAGTTTCAAAAAGATCAAGTCGTGATCGGCCATTTCGATAATTAACTACATCACCACCTACTTGTAAGTAGAATTACTTTTTCATATGTAAAATTGATAGCTATACTCTCAAGAGCTCCCCAAAGCAATTTCAAATCCCCGACTTGCTCTAACCTTCTCTATCTCACTGTTAGCTACAATTGAAATTATTGCAAGTTTAAATGTCATCGTTATAAACGTTTATTGCAACAGAATTCTTAAATTGATCCTTAAAATATAGGCCTAGAATTTCTAGTGATCATAAGACTCTAGCTAGAGTATTCTCTCGTACTTTACCTCTAAATCGTGTTATTGAGGGGAAAATAGTTGGGAATTGAAGGTCAATTTGAGTTACATGTGTGTGCGAATATTTACTATTCTTCTCTGCCCTCTAATTTGACTGGTCAATGCTATGTGATTGTTCATTGAACAATGACACTCGACCTTGTGTCAAGTACGCCATTTTTAAAATACTAAAATAAATAATAATACGATCACTATCTACCTGAGCGTTAATTCGTCAATGGCGAGATCTGCACACATAACTTTATCTTCTATTTAAAATCGGTTTCATTAAGTCTCAATTCAATGTCTCTCGATGTCTCAAAGCACAGGATCTAAACTCATATCACTCAATTTCACCGAACTCAAGACAAATTCCTATGGTATTTTCTATTGTAGAAGCCCTATACTTTTGCTGCTACTATGTTGAAGTTGTCTTTAATCTGGATTAAGACAAGAAAGTGAGTACATCTACTGTATTAATCATTAGAGTTTCTCAAAGCAAATTCAAAAATTTTCTCTTTTTTTTCTAAACTCATAATTGTATGTCGATATGTAGGAAAACGCTATGATATCGAAAGATACTCTATTTAGCCTTTATAAGAGTCAATCAGGTCATTATCAGGAGGCATTTTTTCTATTGCTTAAAACTAGAGACTTCTAAAAAAACTATAGACCAAAAATGAGGATTCTAGCAGAGTTCTGCTGTAGTAAAAAAAGTAGAAAATTCTACAAAAATGCATAGAAAAATGATTCGCATGAAGCATTGCAATTTAAAACAGATCAAGAGACCCTCATATAGACATCCAACGCCATGAGTCATCCTGACGAGCTGCCAATAGATGATGTGTGGAGCTGATTTGTCCGCCCTGCAATCGGACCTCTTTCATTCTCTTTTCCAGCTCAACTGATGATCTCTTTTCGGTTTGTAAGGATCCGTTATCTCATAAGTTGATCGGTTTCCTGTTGAGTCTCAAATGTCGGTTTCAAACTCCACAAGAACAAGTGAGTCCTTTATTTCATTCGACTAGTCTACACAAGAGCTACAAACAGATTTAATCTAAAAAGACCCCGATCATTTTACCAAATAATCTCCTAATCTTCTATCATTAAATCTTGAAAGCAGTTTACCATCAGTGGAGAGAAAAAAATTTGAGTTGTCTATCATGAAACATGATTTGGTTTTTGGAGACAAGGTTCAACAGTAAACAAGCTTTATTTTCGCCGTTTCTCATCAGACTTTTACAACGGCTTAGTATAAATAGGAAAAGTACATTAAATTTTGAACCAATGATTATAGGGTTCAAAATATTGTTCATTAAAATGGGGGAGGGAGGGTACACGATTTTTTCTCATCTCGGAAATTGGAAGATAATTGAGAAATAATGTTTGACCTTCGTTTGTGTTTATTTGTTCAAATCTTGAGATACAATGAGAGTTTTTTTCGATCAATGCTACCTTTTTGTTTTCAAAGGCAACTGAATGATAACTGAAATTATTGGAAAACTTGACCGTTTAAAAAATTAGAAATTCATGATTTGAACTCTAGGCAGTTAACGCCAATTAGAGACTGATCTTGGCCATTTCAAA
>JJOG01004013.1:0-22491 GCA_000715275.1 Gyrodactylus salaris
CAATCATATCTCGTGAGATCCTCTCATACTAAAGTTCCCGCTTCCTTCCAACTTACCACGCTTCAATAGGGTGAGACGAAAATATTTTAAAACTTTCTTGGACAATTTGAACACTGTTTTTCTAAATCTCCCAAAGATAAGATTATAGAATACCTTATAGGATTTTTTTTAATATAACAACAAATATGTCACGTTTTCTTACTCTAACGGTCTGGAAGAATATCAATATGATCATCTTTTCATACAGTTTTGTTGAATGTCTGATTTGAGTATTTTTTATAGCAAATTTTTGCCAAATTGTGGCTAATTTGGGCGTAATTCTTGGACATGTATAGAGATATTTCTATAAAAATTCGAATATACCATTTTAGGTAACTTTCGATGCTTATCAAGCTGGTGCGTGTACAAAAATTTTTTTTCGACTTTGTCTCACCCTACCCTTGATGTCGATCGGTCATATATGACCTCGATCAAAAATAGGATAAGGAGAAAAATATGAAAAAAAGTTTCAAGCAAACATTTCTAAGGAGAGTCAAAGAATTATAATGGTGAAAAAAACATTTTTCTATCTTGCAGGAATCCCAAATGGCATCGAAAGGGTTAAGAAATGATTGGATTGAAAGTTGGATGAGGATACTCATATTGCTTTGTACCTTGGTCTTAGAATTAGAACAAAAATTTCTATTTTCAAAAGTAAAACATCACATTTCTTGATAAAAGGTCAACTATTATTTTTATAAGAAGCAACATACTTGTCAAACTCTCTCTGAAGGTCATCTGCTCTTTGCTTGATGAGATTATTGAGAGACATGAGGGCACTTATCTTGATTTCCTGTGAACTAATATGAGTAATCAGTTCCCTTTCCCTCTTGATAGACTCTTCTCTCATATCAGAGAGATTATTCTCCAAACTATTATTTTGCAGGGTCAGAGAGTTGGCTTGCTCTCGAGCTGTTACCAATTCAGAGGTCACTTCGTCTAGTTCCTCTTCAAGGTTATTTATCTCCTGGATCAAGAGCTCATTACTCATCTTGGAAGCGTTCTCTTTCGAGGATATTCTATCGCGTTCTTTGCGCTGGCTCTGCTCGAATTTTCTCTGCTGGCTCTTGAGGTATGAGTTTTCATTCTGCAACTCTGTTATTCTCTTCTTGTTGCGTATTTTCTAAATAATTAAAATACAAAAATTTACTAATTCAAATAACGATTATCTTGGAAGAGTAAAAGGTACTTTCACTATATAGGACCAACTTGAAGTTATAGTCAAATTGGTTTATGCCTAACTTGTACGGCGTCAAATATTTTAAGAGAAATTCTTAAATTCTATATTTATAGTAAGTGAATCAAATATGCAAATAGATATGTTGAAAAACGGCGAAAAACTTGTTAACTGTGGAAACCTTATCTCCTTAAAACCAAATAGTTTATGAAGAATACGCAGTTATCATCAGCTAATCGCGAAAAAGGAAAAATGGTTGACAACCCTCGGAGTGAATTATTCGTGGAGATTCTTGTAAAATCACACTTTTTCTCACAGAAATGACTGGTTTTTCAACCAACGAGAAACTAAAACAAGACAGGAAGCTTGATTCAACCTCCAACAGATTTCTACACAATAATCAAGAAAAGAATCTTGTACGGTTGAATATGGCATTCGCATGTTAGAGAGAGAGAGAGAGAGAGAGAGGCAAATGTTAAACATTACATGGAAAATAAATCAATAGTCAAAGGAATATGGGGTTAATGATAGTAATGATCCGGAACGGTTATCTTTCCATGTCCAAGAACAAAATCAAAATCCATTATGACTTTTCTGAAAACTGGTTCAGTGGAGTGAAATTATTTCATTCAACTTTATCTGACCAATAGAGGATTTATTTACCATCTCTCTAAAGTGTAATTCGTGAATATCGCACTCATTAAACTTTAATGATTAAAGTCTAACATTATAAGTCCTATAATACTTTAAAGGTCTCCAGTTATGCAATTTCAATAATGTGGCTAGAAAATCAAATGTCATAAAGAATTAGCTTTTTCTTATAAGCCTTCTTCTCAAGATGTATCTACTCAAATCTCTGGTCACTTGATTATAACTTTTCAACATAAATTATATTTAAAGAATAAAGTTTGATAAAAATTATTACATAAAATGGCTACAATTTTTCTTCATGCCTTACTTGAAATTGTAACGAATTAGGAAAACTTTTTCAAAGATGGGAAAATGTTGACAAAATCATAAGACAAGATTACATCATTACCTTTCAAAATATGCCAATAATGTAATTCTTATTGGAAGCCTTATGTTTTTATTTAATTAATTAAATTTGAAAACAAATTGTAGACAAATTATTAGTCTTTCTGAAAATGAGATTTTCCTCTACTAGGAGATTGTGTGCACTTTTCTGCACATAACAAAAGCGTGTGTTACGAGAAAAGAATTAGATTAGTGATGCATCTTTTCAGAAGTGGCCTTGCAGTACAACTCAAGTTTCTAGAAGAATCCTCTTTGAATAGCGAATTATTTTGCGATAAATCCCAATGTTTTTCAGAAAACTATCACATTATCAATCCTCACCTCCTCTTCAAGATCAGCAATGCCCTCTTTCGCGTCATTGTATTTGGTGAGCCAATTTGTCTCCTTCTCAATCTTTGTAATCAAGTTTATGTCCCTTTCAATTTGATTGAGACGACGAGTCCACTCCCGGAGACGTTCCCTCTGTAGATCTTCATCTTTCTTGCACATTTCAGAGTCTTTTTGGGGAATCCTTAAGGCCTTGGTGCTATTGATAGCACTTTGGGCGATAGCTTTCAAGTTCTTGGTCTCCAAATCTAAGCGTTCATGTTCCGATTCCACTTGAAGGAGTCGGGTCTTCAGCTGGTCAATGTAGTCTTTCATTTTATCTGGATCTCCTTCAAGGTGTTTACCCTTCTCAATTAAGAGGTTCGTTTTTGCTGCACTGGATTTTGGACTTAGGGATCTTGAGGCTGGCTGGGAGCTCTGGGATGGAGAATTTATGAGAAAAAAAGATGAAAGAGGCTTAAATATAAAATTATTATGCAATTTTAAAATTAAGAACCGTGATTTCTTGCAAGTCAAATTCCTCTTCTGATATCTATTTCATCAGATAAGATTAGCATTTCTCACTCTCAGAGAGGTACTAAAATATGTTTGTTCTCAGTTTCTCAAAGTGCTGGTATTATAAATAGTACTGTAGTATTTCTGTTCAATCCTTTCTCTAATCAAAACAGTATTTTCTTATTTACCAGGTTCCTGATGGAAATCACTAACTCAAGATATAGGATTTATAATACACTGTCTCAGTAATAGAGTTTCAGGAATATGAAAAAAATTTTATCGAACATTTCATTGAAATGTGTTGTCCTAATTGTTTATTTCAGTTCTGTTATGGATAATTGGTTATCTAAGCTCTGGTTGTCAAAATAATAGAAAATGTTTTTTTGAAACCCTCCTTCCATGTATATAATAAGATCTCGAGGAATCGCTTTAGATTGCTCAATCTTTCGCGCGCTTTAAATCTATCTACTATGGTCGAAAGTCCGATGAGTTAAAAATCCAATCACAAATAAATTCAAATGGCCGCCATCGATTTTCTCGCTTTTTAAACGCTACTGAATGGAAATATCGATATATTCTGTTCGAGCAAATTATTCCTAAAGATAATCAGATAGTTTGAAGGATATTCTCCGTTTAGATTTCAAAATTCTGACTAATTTTTAACTAGATAGCGCATCAGTCACATCTTCCTAACAAGAGACTTTTAATTGAGAACGTTTCCTCTAAAGAATGGCATTTTTCACGTAGTCTACAAACATTACTCCTATCTCTCACCAAATCTTTAGATAGTTCACGATTTTCATGCAAAAATTATTTTGGTCTGTTTAAACATTTAGAATAAATATTTAATACACAGTTTCCTCGTGAAATCATGTCTAGATTACGACTGTGTGCGATCTTGAAGAGATAAAATCAAAAAGCAGTGCCATATATACATTGTACATAATCAGGGATCCTTAATTCAAGGACTATTCTTGGGCTAATTTTCTAATCTTGAAATGAAGAGAACTAGACTCTATTTGGCTCAAAGTAAAAAAGCACACTCAAATATCCTTTCATTTGTAATAATAATATAATTTCAAATAATAATATTTTTAATATTAGGAAAATAAAATGCTTTGCTAATTTCGACTTGATGACTCACAGAAAGTGTAGCATTCATTAAATTTTCTAAGCGCCTTGAAAGAGTTTCATTATCAGCGTTAGCATCTTGCAAGCGTCTCTTCAGCTTATTGGCTTCATCCTCAGCGAACTTGAGTTGATCTGCGAGATCAACCTCGCGTTCTTTCGTCGCGTCAAGTTCCCGCTGAAGCTCTTGCTCCTCGAATGATGGCTTTTTGGACAGTGTAGGTTCAGTTGTAAGTCGTGACTTGATTAAATAATTCTGATTAGACTTGCGGTCAAGACTTGAGAGTACAGTTGCTTATCAAGTTATATATTATTTTTTACTCACTCTATTCTTGTCAACCACCTGGAGTGGACCGGATCCAGCCTCGAGCTTGAGTTTCTCCATCTAGAACACAAATGAACCTTGAGTTCAAAACGCGTCTTGTTAATGTTAATTTACCTCTAGTTTAAGCCGGCTTAATTCATTTTCAAGGAATGTTCTTCTGTTGTGAGCAATCTGGATGTCTTCTTTCAGTTGACGGTTCTCCTCCTCGTAGTAAGCTCGTTTCTCGTCCAACATGTCAAGCTCACTATTCAACCGGACACCGACCTCTTTAGCTACTCGGAGTTCTTCCTGATGAAGTAAAAAATTTATAGTTTGTCCAATTATTATTTTCATCAAGTCTTTAATGATAGTAGGAGAAATATTTTCAGTTGGTAATTAGATTTAATGTGGACTTGGAATTGAAGATTAGGTCTGGAGCATCATAAAAAAGTTTAATTATTGCTAATATATATTGGGAAAATTACAATCGAATTGAAGGTAGATTTAAATCGATCGATTAAAGACAAAAAAACAAATGTTGGCAACTTATGAGGTACAAAGGAAGGAGGAAGATAATCTTTTGTATTGAAAAAATCGATAGAAATTTTGTCAAATACAGATTTCCTCTTGAGCGAGTTGAAGAAACAGCTCTTTTAGGGATAATCTTCTGAATCAAACCTTCCCTTAATCCATCGGTTCAAAAGCATTTGTGTGTGTGTATGCTTGCTGAGGGGTTATAAATACACATTCACCATTTTTTTTTATCAGAGAAGACTTCACATTTCCTGTGTGTTATTGTTTTTTTCCAAGGTTATTTACACAATGTACCATTAGGAATAGTTGGTATGTGCTGCATGCTATGTGCGTACATTCAAGAGCTATTGGTGATAATAATCGAAGAAAGACTGGGAAGAGATGTAAACCAAGATCGATTTACTTTTTAGGGATAATCTATACATGTGTGCAGGGTGATCATAAGGTCAAATTGAAGAATGCATGATTTTGTTTTCTGGCTTGCATTCATATACATGATATATGCAATGCATTGTAAATTCATAATACACGATAAAGTGGTTCACACTTTAGGTAAGTAAACCCATAGTCAATCAAGGTTACTCCAAAGTGTATAAATTAATCAATAAATGCTTGCCCACTTGAGTAAGCATTTTTAGAAAGAATCTTCAATTGGGTCTTAATTGTCTAAAATATCCTAGTTATTGACCAAACATCTACTTATGAGTAGTGCTTGTGTATTTTATATTTCTGGAAACTAGTTTACGTAATTATTGACAGCTTACTTCAATCGATCGAATATGTGCAACATCAGCTTCACTATAGAGTTCAGCCTCCAATCTAGCTAAACGTTCCTCGAGGTTAGCTCTCTCTGATTCGCATTGGTCGAAGCGGCGTTCAGCTTTTCTCAGCTTGAATTGTAGAATCCTACATGTCTTGTTAGTAGCTTCAAGGTCTCTTTGCATCTCCCGCATTGTATCCCGCCCCTCCTCCTGGAAGTGATCGTGCATTTCTTCAATTTCACGTTGCATCTCTTCAATCTCCTCCTTGAGAAGATCATTCTCCTCTGCGACTTCATGGCACATTTGTTCCATGTAGGTAATGCGTTTCTTCAACTCTTCCTTGCTAGCTGTTTGAATGTCAATAGCGAAGCTACTTCCCCTAACTGTGGATGGGGAGAGGTCGATTGGGGTTGAAGACTTGACGACATCTCCGCTGACCGCCTGGTCGCTCTCTGGAAGGCGTAAGCGTTCACGATACGACTTTACTTCTTCTTCTAGGTGTGAGCAACGTCTTTCGATTGATAGGAACTTTTCCTTATATTGCTCAATAAGTACTTGCAGTTCGTCAATTTGATGGAGTTTTGTGGATAGTTCGTTGCTCAGCTCTTCCCTCTCGCGAGACATGTTGTCAAATTTGTCTTCCAATTCGAAAAAGTCGTTTTCCAGCTCTTCGACATAGCGGGCATCGATCGATGATGCTGATGAAAAGAGTCCCTGTGCTGCGGATTGAGTCATTTGTTGGTTGGGATTACCGGTCGTTTTTTGGCCATCATTCGGGTTCACTTGTCTGCAAATATGAACATTTTTATTCCTATTTATTACAAGACTGGTAGAAAAAGAAAGTCCAACATATTATTCAATTAGGAGGGATTTCAAAATTTGGATTGATTTTCTGACACCTGGTTCTAATTAGAAGAAGAAAAACGGCAATTATGAAAAGTGAACATTTGTTGCAATCATTAAATCAAAGATATTCGTAATTGATCCCAATAGACATTGGATAATTGCAGCAAGTTTTTTGTAAACCATAATAAATTTTCCCTTTCGTATGTCTACGCAATCAAATTTGAAAATGTATCCAACACCAAAAGCGGTACAAGATAAACCCTATTTTTGTCCTTGAATCAAGACAAATAATTCTAATTCCTTAATGTTAACTTGAGAGAGAATCTAATAAACATTCAACGCAAAATATGCAAAGTTATGCATAGCATGGCAAGCTAAGAAAAATGCAATTTGGATCTCTTTTAGATAACTTCCACAAAAAAAGGGTTCTTCTGAAATAAATATTTTCCCAAGTGCACATTTAAGCGCAAACTCTCAAGAGTTATGGACACAGTTTAAGTGTATTATAAAAGAACACTTTTTTTATAGTTTCTTTTACGATATTATTAGGAATTATGGAAGAATATGCCTATTTTATGCTCAAAGTTCAGGGTTGACTAATTCTTTTGCATTTCCTTTTTCGCAAGAAATGTGTGGATTCTCAGAATTCAATAGGTCGTGACCCTATTTTTCTAATTCAATAATTAGAAAACTCACAAATTTGCGGGATTTGATCCATTTTTTCGATTCAAAATGCGAGTCTGAGCAGAATGTGATCCGTTTGGATTTCCCACAGTAACAACAGGTGCTGCATCTGCTGGTCTCTCTGTATGCTCTGGCTGGGTGCGAAAGCAATTCTTGCAGACAGATTTTCTCCATTGTTGCGGTTCAAAAGTGTAACATTCCTTTTTGGGTTTCTGTTGGCCGCTTCCGCCAGACGAAGAGGATGAATCGATCGTCTTGAATGACATTCTCAGCACTTAAATTTCAAGAGAATTCAACATTAGACTTGCAAATTAATATCACCAACACATGGGTTGCGTAATCTCAATTTTATTCGTTTTTTAACTTTACAAGATATGTATAGAAGAGATCTTTAGGATGATTGAGAAAAAGAATAGCTTATTGATACAAACCTCGATACAAGCTAACAATAGGGTTTCCTTCATGCTAAATTCCCATCTCGAATATGTTACTTGAATGATTCTTCTATTCTTTATCTCTCAGAGATTGCTTCTCCCCAAAAGTGGATGTGCAAGGGATAATAATAAGGTGTACCTTTAGAAGCTGTATACAGCAACCGTGTGTGTGCAATACAGATGATATATGATTCGCTCTCTACACATCTATCCTACTTTAAGGTAAATCAATAATCTACTCGGTATTTTGGAAAATGAAATTGTTAGCTTGCCTTTATTTTTATGTACATCAAATTGTGAAAGGAAATCAATCCAAGAGCCAATCAACTCTATGAGATTATTCTGTCATCTAAATGAATGCTAATTTCGTGTTTGGTATTTTTCAAGTTTTTCTTCACAGCGTTTGAAAATTCAAAAAAGTCATCCATAGTTTGTGAATTCATAAAACAATTTTTACTACAAACTTCAAATGATTCATTGAGAAATATCACTTACATATATTTTGAGTTTATGGTTGAAAGGAATCCAAGTTATATATCCACAGAGGTCAAAGGATTGTAATTTGAAAGTTCTTGCATTGTTCCTTTGAAAGAAGAGATGATATGAAAGATGAAAGTTTGGTTCCAAATGCACAAGAGAAAAAGTATCCTCTTTCTCTTCGGATGCTAACAAGAAACTATTTTTGAGGAGCGAACCTCAACAAAAATTTTGAAATACAGATTCTGAGAAATGTTCTTGTATTAAAGTTGTCACACAGCCAATCTGTTTAAAGTAGGAAAACATTCTAAGCTTCTGTACCTATTGGATGGAGTATATATTTTATTTTATTTCCTTTATAATGGGAGAAAAAAGTAAGTAGGTTTTCAATCTTAAACTATCCGTCTTACTGTATTGTATTCCAATCTTCTGGAAATATACACATATTTTCTTTAATAAAATATACATTTAGAATAAATGATAGAGACACGTTGTGTGTACAAATGCTGTCTATAAAAACAGTTTTTCACTGAGTATGTGTATATTCTATGAGTGGGGTTGGTGGGGAAGAGTATCCTAGAAAAAGTGCACAATTCATAGATGCAATTCTATTTAAGTCATTAAGATCATACTACACTGTAGTAATACTACATAAAAAACACTTGAATTGTATTCAAATATTCAATAAAAATGCAGTTGCTACTTGTTAGTAATAGTTTTAATTTAAAAAAACATTCATGATTATCCTATAATAATATTATAATAATATAATATAGTATTCCTATATCGAATAGATTAATCCTGATTTGAGCTATTCTAAAATAGTTTTAAGACTTTTGTGAAGTATTCTAGAATTGCTATAAATAAAAAAATTATTTTCTGCAGATACTCAAATTTTGAAAATTTTAAATCGTTGAACTTAATCTACTCAAGAAGGATAATGAAAAGGATTCAATAATTTTACGACTGATAAACAGTTGCTGGCAAAAATTGTAATTTAACTCAAGTGGTAAGATCTAATTACATTCGATGGTAAAAGAGAGCGTGGTAAAAACACACTGGTTGAGCGTTTGTAACCAATAATAACGAAATATGGAATTTTAGTGAGACTGACACACTGCAGGTATAAAAAAGATCCGTGAACGAATTTTATCAAGAGAAACATAACATTACTGGTAAGCATGTTCACCTACCTCATGGCCAACCATGGCAACAAGGACTTTCAAAGGAACGTCCTCAATGGTACAATCGATCTGGCTGAAGTGCCAAAGAAGGAAACGCAATATAACTTGAACAAGACCGCTTCTCCAAACTTGCAAAACGACAAGAGCATTTCTAATGCATCTTTTCTGTCTCAGCCGAGAACAAATTTCATTTTTTTGAAAATAGTCACTCTCTCAGAGTTAAAGATTGTTCACTTGGGCAGGTTCAGGGGACGCTTAGAGGACAAATCTGGCATTCTGATGGATAATGTCATCAGCTACGACCCCACAAGAGCTCATCGTGACATATTCGAACAGTTGTCACCTAAAGAGATAATCGAGTTGATTAGTCTGGCCAAGAATGAGGGAATACCAAAGGAGCCCAACTTTATGGCATTCTCTCCAGGTCTAGTCTGCCTACCTTCGCTCAATGTTATAAGCCTTTGTCAAATAGACGACGAAAAGAATTGCAAATCTAACTCCTTTTGTGATCAATCTTCAAGGGATGTTCCTCATGATCCAGCTATTTTCAAGCTGATACGTAATGACACTGTAGTGTCACAGAGACTTATAAACTGATTTAATAGAATGATATTTTACTTTAAAAAATCCGTTTATTTCTTTATTTCGAGCTAGTTACAAGTTTTATTCTTTGGGTTATCAGCATAACTAGTTAGTCTACATGATCCATTAAATTAGTTATCTACTACAGTTAAATTAAGTATTGATGCATGCCTGGTAAATCAAACTATTTTGTAGATTGCATTTAAACAATTCTAAGTCATACATCATTTATAAAAATGTTTGTTAATTCAATGCATTCAAATTGCAAACTTATGAATCTAGAGAAATAAATGACAGTCTCAACTTTTGATTTAGTAAATTATTGTTATAATTACTTTAGATCGTTTCATCTCTTAACAAAGCTGAATCAGCAATCGATAGTCAGACTAGGCTCAAACATCTCTTTGAAGTTAAAGAATACCTTACAACTGTTAAATCGTCATTTCTTCAAAATTTCTTTGAAGTAAATTTATTAACCTAACAAACCAACTCTAGGAAATAATTGCATTTCAATATTATGAAGATGAACAGATCAAATTGTTCCTAATTGACTTTATATCTAATGCTTGGTAAATTCGAGTTATTTAATCAATTCCCATAGTCGCATTGACACAGACTTTATGCAGAGGTCTTTGCATTGCGTTGCCAATATATACACTTCCAACCTACATAATGACTGTCCGTCTCTCGAAATTTTCACTTCAGTCATTGGAACAACTCTAGAGCTCTATTCAATTTCTCTATCACGGGCCATCAAGGTCGGTCTTATTGAGTCTGGAGCTCTCGCTGGAAGTGGCATTGAGGTTGACTCAGCTGCTTCTTTATCCCTCGAGAACTTTTCCCTCGCATCAAACATTAAAGACGAGATTATCAGATTATTCCTACCCGGGCTGATAAAACAAGTGCAATCTTCAATCCTAATAACACCAGCACCGGCTATTCTCAAGAACCTTTGCAATCTAATTGATGACAATGTCCGTGTAAAGATTATAAATCTCATTAAAATGGTCATTTTGATGCAGACCAAGAGAACAACAAAGTCTGAGACACCTGAAGAGTTGGAGCAGGGATTTTGTTTGAACCTCGCCCCAGAAATTAGCTCTACCGCCCTGAAAGATGTCAAGGCCAACTCTTCAGCTCCTTGTTGTCAGGATAAGAGAGACTCGGAATCAGTTCCAGATCTACTTAGGCCGAAAAGGCTCCTAGACGAAGCTGAGGGTCTTTTGACAAACCTCATCGCCTGGACTGTGCAGGGTAAAGGGGGCGCTTATTGCAACAAAGTTTCATCTAATAAAGAATTGGGTCATTTCCTCATCCCAATTACTGTGATGAACTTGAAAGAGGTGATGCAATTCATTGTCGACATTGCATGTCAGCGGCCGCAGTATTTCAGTAAAATCCTACAAGCATTCGAGACTCTTCACATCAATCTCCCACCGCTTTTCACAGAATCTGACGTCACTCTTATTAGAATGAACTTGAAGAGTGGCCTCCTGCACCTGCTCAGACATCCCGCTGTAACCAGTGACATTCAGAGTCGAATAACAATCTTACTAACTGACCTAGGAGCATCACAATCCGAAGTGGTTACCGCTATGCAGAGTAGGAGGAAGGCAGTTACAGCTTCAACAACCAGCCTACAAAGTGATGACGTAAGTGGTCGTATTTAACCCGTTTAGGCTTTCAACTTTGAGGAAGACGAGGCTGACGCTGACGAAGACGATGAAATCGATTCTATGAAGACTGGCACCCCATCCTCTAGGCGTAGAGATCATGTTGATTTGGTCAAGTTGTTGGAGAGTCCGGAAAACTTCAAGTTCCCTTCTGAACTACCAAATGTTGATCAAATGATCGGTCATATTGTTGATAGACTCATTCCTGCAAATGTTGCTGATCTCGTCCTATTGAGGTGAGTCTATTTGTCACTGGTTTATTCAGACTTTCTTTTAAAATAAAAACATGCAGGTCCAAATGACTAATTTATAACTATTTTAGCATGGTAACCTTACCGCATAATATGCCCGCAAACTTCATAAACACCTATACTCCAATCGCTGCTGCGGGAACATCGGCTCAAAAGAATCACCTCGCTCGTCTCTTGGCCACCCAGCTGTCAGTCTGGGGAAATGACACCCTTGACAAGGCCAAGATGGCGAATTTGAAGAATGAAAATCAAGACCTGGAAACACAAAAGCACCTCATTATTCTGTTATCTCTCATCGATCACATTCCTAGGCAGAGTGATGAAATTGAAAAGAAGCGCAAGAGGAAAGAACGCAAAGCATTTATGAGCAGCGCTGAAGCTGCTGCCCTCGAGGCTAAAAACAAGTCTCTAAAATCAGTATGTACATTACTCCCAAGAAGTAAAACAAATTTTACTATTGATTTTATTCTAGAACGCCATACCCAAGATATTCTCGTCGAATGAGGAGAATAAAATGGCTCAATTTAACGAATCATTCAGTAAATCTCAACCAGGTCAAAAACAAAAAATGGATCAAGGTGGAGATCCTGAATCATCGGAAGAACTCTCCCGCCAGACTATCAAACGATTCACAGTCGAATGCTTCTCTCGTATTATAAACGCTTCCTCTGCGATTAATCATAGCATGATCACAAATCTCAATGATCCCACCGCTTCAATGATACCGTCTGGGGCAAACTTTAAACATGAAGCGATCCGCTTCAAATTACTCACCAGAATACCGTGCAATATGCTCGGTAATAATGAGCTTCATAGTCGTGAGTATCAAGTAGATATGGTATTGACAAAAGATATTCTACTCTCTCTCTCTACTCGTTGTACTAATAGTAGTACAATCTATTTTCATAGTTCTCATTGATTACTGTCTCACGGACCTTCGTCGGAATTATGAATTACTAGCAACCATCCTAGTGCAAGAGTATCAAAGGGCTAAAAACTTTCAGATTCGCCGGAAGGAAACCCCAGACACCAAAAAGGATGATGAACACCTCCAATCGGGCATAATCAAGAATGGTCTTGGAAATATAGAATTTTACGATTCCCTCTTCAATTCAATGTTGATAAAGTTGAGCTGCTTCCAGAACAAGGGAAACTTCTTTACCAAGTTATTCCTAGAAGCCCCACTGATCACTCGACGTAGCATCAACTTGTTGAAGCAGTTTTGCTACGTCAAGGAGCAATGCTCTGAAGGTTTTAATGTGAGTTTGCATTCTCAATGATTAATGCACGTGCATATGTATGACTAAATCTAACTAACCAATCAATAAAACTTTCCATCCTCATTCCAGATCATCAGAGTTCTTGTGGAGACTAGAGACTTGCGGTATAAGGAAGAAATACTCGAGATTCTCTACGAATTTTGTCATGTCTCCGATCCTGAAATACGAGCGAGTGCCTTGAATGAAATTCGGACCTTGATTGCTGTCTCTGAAAAGTGGTCTTCCAAGGTTGAAGTGAGCACAAATCCAACGGCAGTCTGTTGATAGTTTTTAAATATCATGTATTTTTTAGAAATACACAATAGCTCGATTCACAAGGTTGCTTAATGAAGAGAAATGCACAGAGGCCGAGGCGGAAAGTAAAATCTTTGAGCATGGCTATCTCTTCCTGGGGCTGATCTATGCTAATCCCAAGGAAATGCTGGAGACGTAAGTCCTTTCTAATTTCTAATAATAAACTTTGTATTCTCAATTTAAACCTTGATCCCTTTAGCTTAGCCAATGTCTACGTTGCTAGTGATAAAATTTTCAAGAAGGCAATTCTGCATAATCTGAATGAATCGGTGAGTTGAGAAACCTCAACGTTATTCAACTTGATGTAAACCAATCCTTTCAAGGTTCTCGAATTGGGAATACACCATCCAGCTCTGCACTCCTTTATTGACACGTGTCCCTCAGGAAGTGAAACGATGATAACTAGAATCCTCTACATTCTGACAGACTTTCATTCCACGCAAACTAGCACAGATAAAGCTGTAACGCCGTTGGTTATGCCTCCAAAGAGTATCGTAGATCGTGTCCGCCGGTTGTACAGCAAGAGGAATCCCGATATTCGGTGCTTAATACCGGTGATTGTTGGTCTTACAAAGCAAGAGGTCATTGCTGCCTTGCATAAATTGGTCCAATTATCCGAGCCTGTCTTAAAAGAGGTCATCTCCAGGCTGTTGAGGGCCAGCATTGGTACTTTGACTATACCGGTTCCTAAGAATTTGGTCGCTGATGGCGTTGAGGCCGAATATGATTGTGAGTGGGTAGTAGGACAATAAGAAATGAGTCTCTTAATCTGATTTACTTTCATTCAGCAAAACTCGGTCCCATCACGCCAGAAGAATTACTAGTCGCTCTTCACCTCCTCGAGTTCAAAGAGGTCCTAGACTCCAAGTCAAAATCAAATTGTAAGTCTCTAAAAGGTTTCTCTAAAGAAGCCTTTGGTAACACTCCTTTCATGAATTTAGCCAAGAACCCTGTTGACCTCAAGGTAATTCTCAGAGCGTGCAATTTCTGTCTGTCGGAGAAAAAGTACTTTACCCAAGAACGCCTCTCAGTGGCGATTGGAAACCTCATTGAACAACCGGTTCTCCCGACCCTATTGATGCGAACAGTTATGCAATCGTTGGCTCTCTATCCTAAACTCCTGGGCTATGTTATAAACGTTCTCGCCAGGCTGCTACGTAAACAGGTAGGCAATCATTTCAAATCAATACCAAAACATGGACAGGAATTTATACAACCAATCAGATTTGAGATGGAAAAATAAGCTTATATTATTGGTTGATACTTAAAGAGTTACTTTGATATAGATTTGGCAAAATGCTGCCCTTTGGGATGGTTTCATTCGGTGTTGCATCAAAACACGACCGCAATGCTTTCAAGTGCTCCTCCAACTCTCCCCGGAACTCCTAGAGTCAGTCTTCTTGAAAGAACCCAACCTGCGTAGCCATGTGCGTAGGTATGTTGACAACTTCTCAAGTGCTCAGAGAGCGCACATTTCCAGATCAATTATGGACGTGTTGAATCAGCAGGAATCTAAAAAGGCCAAGAGCTCTGAAAAGTCCAAAGATTCCAGCAAAGCAACCAATAAGGATGAAGCTACCAGTAAGACAACAGATGATGAAAAGGAGAGTGAAAAAACGGCGCTCGCTGTTGCTACAGATGAACCGGATAACGATGATGACGATTCTGGACCTCCTACGCCTACTAAGGATGAACCTGTTCGCGTCAACGCGGGTTTAAATAAAAAGAGAGAATTTGCTGAAGATAACAAGGAAGAAGACACTTTGGATATTGAAGCAAAAGTCTGCAAGGTGGAAATCCAAGTTCTAGAAGAAAAGGGGCCAGACACCCCTTTGTCTAATGAATAGTTTTTAATATAAATTAATTTTTAACCCAATTTTGTTTCTTAAGCCCGTAATAAGTAAAATCATTCTAGGACTAAATAACTTGATTTAAAAGGCTTTTTATGTTAAAAGCTTATATTTTATTATTTTATTTTATACCAATGCAGATGAGTTCATCTGTTCAAACTCGTTCTTATACTTTTCCCTAGCTTCTTTGGCCATTTCTTCGTATTTAGATTTATCCGTAATATTCTCCCACATTTTTCCAAGCTCCTTCGACACCTCCACAAATGAGAGATCAGGACGTTCAGTCCTCAATAAGGGCCTCTTCTCTTCACAATATAAAATGTAAGAAGTAGGAGGTTTTTTTGGTGCGTTGGGATCCTTCTTCTTGCGCTTTGCTGATGTGGGGCCACCGGAAGCTTCTTCCAAGATTAATTTGGCATCTAATGACTTTTGATTATAAATGCTCTTGTCACATTCAGCCCATTTCGTATTGAGAATCTTATTGGCTTCTACAAATGGAAGGTGGCCATATTCCTCTTTGATTTTGGGACGCATCTCCTCACAGAAAATTGAGTAACCGGACAAAGGACGCTTGACAGCTGAACCGGGATTAGAAATTTTTATCGATTGAGGGTCGGTTTCCATAATTTCTTTTTCGTACCTAGCTCGATCATCGATTGCTAATTTTTCATAGTGAATCTTTACATTTTGCGGACAAGACTTCCAGATTTCGAAACCAACTTTGTTGAAGAGCTGAATGTCGACAGCAGTTGAATTGTGATATAGTGATTCCTGTTCTTCGATAAGATCTCTAATGAAAAGAGATTGTGCAGATTTAGGTGGAACAGACTTCATGGACAGCATTTAAATTTCAAATAATTTCCTCAATTTAACAAGCAGCTTAAAATTATTATATTATCTTGAGGTTTAAATAATCATTTGAAAAAAATTCCAATTTGAACTGTGATGAAAAAAGGACTCTCCTCCCTCTTGGAGTATGAGACGCCAAAAGTTGTGACTATAGAAAATCCTAGGATAGGTTTCATATATAGAATTTTACAATTGGTCTTATTAATCTATTGTATATGGTAATACAATATTAGTAAATCTTAATTACAGCTGGGTGATGATTTATGAAAAAGGCTATCAAGAGACGGACACAGTCACAAGTTCAGTAACGACAAAAGTTAAGGGCATCAGCTTGTCTGACTCTCAACCTTGGGACTCTGTAGATTTTGTCTACCCTCCAATTGAGAATAATGCCTTCTTTGTGACAACAGAGTTTATTAGAACCAACAACCAGAAAATGGATAGCTGCACAGAGGTACGCTTAACAATATAGTATGGCAGAAAACATTTCTCCATTTATGATATTAAAGATTTAAGAACTCATTCCTTACAATCTCAACAATTTAGCCAAACGGCCAAATATGTTCATCAGATTCCCAATGCAAGGCAGATGTAATCTCAAAACACAAATACGGCCTTCTTACAGGGGAATGTGATACTGTTGTTGGATCCTGCCTCGTGAAAACATGGTGCCCTATCGAGAACGATAGCAACGGTAATAAGGACAGATTAGATAACGTTCATAACTACACCCTTCTCATAAAGAATGATGTTGAATTTGAAAAGTTTGGAGTAAAGCGTCGCAACATTCAACTTTGGTCGACAAGTAAATTCTTGAGGAATTGCCACTTTGATAGAGAACATCCTGAGAACAAATATTGCCCCATTTTTAAATTCTCAACCATCTTTGATGAAATTCGAGCGTCTGAAGATCTCTTCACCAAAGGCGGAGTTATTGGGATTAAAATCCATTGGACATGCAATCTAGATTACCATTCAAAGTATTGCAATCCAGAATACAGCTTTGCTAGGCTTGACAATAACCACTCAAGGATCGGATCAGGTTTCAACTTTAGGTAAATTAAAAAATTAATTTTTTCAATATAGGCACGCAAATTACTATCGAGTTGACGGTGTTCCACATCGAGATCTGGTCAAAGCCATAGGAATTCGGTTTCTCTTTTATGTGAATGGGGAAGGTGGACGATTTCATTTCCTACCCTTTACTATGAATATCGGATCAAGTCTTGCTCTATTGGGTATCGTAAGTAACTTGAGGTTTCATCTCTGGGATTTTAAAGGGGTATATTTTTATAAATAGAAGTTGTATATCCATAAAAATAATCACAAAGCAGAATCAAAAGGGTATAAATAGTCATCGTTGAGGATTAAGGGTAAAATATATGAGCAAATCTGTTTCATGTTAAAGTTTTCAAATTTAGAGATATCTGTGTTGATGGCGGTCAGTACTGGATTTGTGAGCAATTGTAGAGAGTTGTAATACACGGAAAAAATTATGAAAGAGCTCATTGGAGAGTTCAATTTTTCAAATCTTTTGCAAATTTTCAAAGTAGGATTGATCGTTGGGGAATACGAAATTGTTACAATAAAGACTGTAGTAAAGACTAATCAGATCACTATGAATTTTCATACAAAATGTACTGTATAATTCTAATTTGATACATAATTTTGATGATCCATATTTTTTGAATGAAATAGTATTTTAATGAATGATAGTAATTATTAGGGAAGCTAGAAAAACAGCATGTACAATGAAGAATTTATTTGCTTTGATAACTCAGTTTCGAATAATGAATTCTTTAAACTTGACTGGGATTATTTACTTGTGAGTAGTATATCATTAGATTTTAAATTGGTAAACTCATTAATCAACTACATTTCTATCAGATAGCACATTTTAAAAGGATTTTTTTCTCAAACTCTTTATTATTTTTAATATTACTGGCTTAATTTTAACTAAATTATGACGAAAACTAATCAAAACTCTACTTCATGCAGGCACCTACAATATGTGATATTTTAATTTTGAATCTCTTCGGATCAAAGAAGCTTTACAAGAGGGCAAAGTTTCTAAATGTTCCAAAGCCAAAGTCATTTCAGAAGAAGGGAGAGGTACTCGATGTTGTTAGCATTGCTCGACTCAGAGAACGTGAAATGCAAGAGGTGTTGGTGGATAAGCTGTGACTCTACGCACAGTACCAATTTCAACTGTGATATAAACTATTGATAAACAAAAAAGATATTTATAACATGTAATTATTTATGTTTTTATAAATGTAACTATTACTTGGATACTCTCTAGTACACTGTCTAAATAAATAGCCAATACTTACATTCGATTACATTTTAACACTTCCTCTTTTGCTCTGGACAAGAAATGTCTTTATTTACTTGACATTTTAAAATAATGTTTAACCTTTTCAAGATTAACATATGATGAACATATGGTTAAGATAATTACCCTATATTTAAGATTCCATAAAGTCTTGTTATTCTAAGCGTTTTTTCAAGTCTCAAGATGTAAAAAGTGTAGCAAGCTATCGATTATTAAGCTAAATTCGATTTGAATTACTTATTTCTAAATCGGTCCCTTGAAGGCTGAGTTCATCTCAATAAAGACTCAAAACGTAACATTTTCCTATCGTAGAGAGAATATATTCTAAATTGTCTGATCGATTATCTAAATCGGATTTGTAACAAAATCTAAAATATTGAAACAAAAGTAAAGCAAAGTTATTCAATAAATTCTCAGCGTGAAGCATGCATTGCTCGTTAGATGATAAAATGAGAAATCTCGTTAGAAGAATAAGTCCAACAATTATTCTTTTCTACTATTTCTCTCTCATTGGAATTCTTCAATCAGTATGTTTACACATTTCATTATAAAAAAAAATACTATTTTTCATTGTAATCTGAATCAAATTTAGTGCTCACATGGTGCTTCAATTACTTCCCTTCTTTGGTTGTAATTCTCCACCTAGGTGCTAATCATAAGTAATTTATTCCTTTCTACCCATTATACAGTTTCAAATGCAATGCAAATTCACGATGCACATTTGTAGAAATGATTTTGAATGTTGTTCATATCAATGCATACTTGGGATAAATCGCTGCTTCTATTCTCCAGCCGTTGTAATAGATTATTACAAGGGAAAAATTAGATTATGAACTTTAACTGAAATATTTAACGGAAGTGATGAATTATTTTGTGAATTAAAATTTTTCAAACAAAAATTGTGTACTATTTAATGACGTTTATGTCTATTGTGCCTTTCTTCTAGAGAATAACTAATTATGCGTGAGGACTCCACTTGGAGTATTGTCCGAATGAGCTGGCCCGACTCGTTTTGTGCAGAGGGGATTTATCTCCTTGACGAGGAACAAGAAGAGGATCGGCGATAGCCAGCAGGTATTCACAAAAGAGCTAGCAATCCGGTATGCTGGATGCAACAAGTCCCTTAAGCGTAGAGAACTCAGCAACAAGCATAGAATGTATCCAGTATCAATGCACATTGTAATCTAAAGTGTAAGCTAGCCAACTCACTAGAAGTAGTACAACGCATAGCCAACACGCCTTGAGAACCCTTTTCATTATAGTCTTGTTCTCCTTATTCAAACTTGTGATGCCTGTAGTGGTTTGAGAAAAGTTCTTTTTGAACAACAAGTTCTTCTTCACTACACAATAGCCGAGTAGTAGAGACAGTGCTGGTAAAAAGGACGTAAATGCAGTCCAGACTATTATTCTCATCTCGGTATTACCAACTTGCGAATATTACAAGTTTAACATACTTTCTGTTAAAACTGACATGTGTGATGCGGTCGTAGTAGGCTTATTCGTCTGTCCCACTAGGCATGTTCCTTGCAGGTTGAATTCATTTTTCTTAAAAACTACAATATTCAACAGGACAGGAATGTTTATCGAAAAACTCGCGAAGTAAACGAATACTATGGGTCCGTAAATCTTATTTTAGAATGAGATTAATGATGAGTCATCTTACCTCGAGGAAGTACTTTAACCTTGGAAATGAAGATTCAATGAATGACGTGGAAAGGTTTATCTGCAAGATATTCTGTGCCATCAATATCAACATGCTATAAGTGCTGGCCACTACGAATATCCAATAAATGAGATTATTCTCCCACAAATAACAAGTGAAGACGTTTCTCTGCTCAACCTGGTCGATGGACATGAAGCCGTATGTGAAGATCTTGGCTACAGTCAGAACGGAGATGCACAAATCACACATTGCCTGATGTGCGAGAAGAATCTTTAGTTTCTTTGGGAGGACACTACTCTTAACTAAGCAGAGGAAGAAGATCGAGTTCATGGGTATCCCGAGGAAGAGGCATGTCCCGATACTGGATCCGTTTATGATTTGAGTCCATAATGGGCGCTTAAGGGCACTGGTATCATTGGAGGCCAAGTCTTCTGCGTAGATGCTACTGTAAACAGCATCGAGACTAGAGTTGATTGCATTTAGCATTGCTTTTAATTTGTAAATGAGAAGAATTGCCTTTTTATGACACGTTTATGCGTAGTCGGTACGTCATGGAAACAAAGATGAGTGCAATTTGTCACGATTTCTTAGAATGCAGACATGAAAACTATAAAATAAGCAAATTCTTCTACCTCTACCTGAATAAACTGTGGATTGAAAGATAGAGATTACTTAGAAGTATGTTATTTACTTTACACAGTAGTAGTAAAGTTATAACTTATATGAAGAGCAACCTAAAAAGGCACAAAATTTTAGAAAAAAAGGTGACAAATATTAGGTCGTTCGGAAAGTAATTTATTTATCCAAAAAATAATTACCATCATTCTCGATAACTCTCTTCCAGCGTTGAGACAACTTTTAGATGCCTAATATTTGAAAAAAAAGGTTTAAATTGCATTTTTTTTATCACTATATTTTTGATCTCTCAAAAATTAATTTATACTTGTGAAACTTGATCTTCGGATCTCTGATTCATCAAAATTGAATACACACACTTGTCGTGAAGCAACTTTATTGCCAATAAAATTTTTCTCTATAAACAATGAATACATATTTTTTGACCTATGATATCTTTAATTTAGAATGATCATGATTGCCTATCTATTTATCAATTAGGAATATGGATGATAATGAAGTTTTGTCCTAGTAACAAACCTTTCTTGTGAAAAAAAATCTAAATTCGTTCGATTTTTGTGTTAAATTAATCTGAATTCGCACACAAAAAAAGGGGGAAAAGGCATTTGGTTGCTCTAATTATATGTTAAGAGAAAAATGACTAGGAAACATGAAAACACTAGTTAAATCTGAATTTGATAGATTAATATACCAGATTATGTTTACCCTAAATTGGAATCAAAGTCTTGGATAAATTTTGGAATCACTTGGATGAGATGCTAATGCTACTTGCAAGTTACAACTAAAGTTTTAAAAATATTAAATTAACTTAACACAGATTATGTATTATCAAATTACCTGAAAATAGAAAGAAGTCAACTTGTTAATGTAAAGTATTTTATTTCTAGACTCTAGGATCCACAGTAAAAATTCGATAACGTATTTGAACAATTCGTTATAATTTCCGTGTTTACTTAAACAAAATATTATTATATTAGATAACTCGGAATAATTGGTGCGATGTTTGAAATACCACGTGCTTTTGAAAATATGCTTATCGAACACCCAAAAGCCTTTATAATCGAATACTTCAAGAAAGCGCTTGCAAATATGGCTCAGTTGACATCATTAAACATTCCTTTTGAGGAGATTGCTTCGAAACCCGAAAGGTTCTCGAAAAATACTCCAACAATCAAAATTGCTCCTAAACCTCCATCTCAACCTGCTGGACCCCCATTAACTATGGCCCAGAAGATTGGATTGACCGCTCCAGCAGAAGTTCCGAAACTTAAAACGAACTCCTCATCTGCAAAGCCCATAGTAATCCCTGTTAGGGATAATATTACGTTTCTGAAAAGGATCCTGCAACCGGTGCTACATCCACTAAGCCGGAGAGCCAACCGGCAAGCTGCACAAAAAATATTATGATTCATAGTAATTTCAATCTGGATGTTATGTCTATCACTCCAGTTATAAATGCTCTTAAGTTTTACAACGAGGACATAAAAATGGAAATTGCATTCGGAGCCTCGCGAGATGAAAAAACATATGCAAAAATATACCTGCGAGATTACATTGTTCATGAGCAATATGCATCTATAAAGGATATGCTAAAACATAGAGGATTTACGGTCTCTCGGGATCGTCCTTTTCAATTCAGAAGGAAGCCCTCAA
>JJOG01004015.1:0-37061 GCA_000715275.1 Gyrodactylus salaris
ACTCGAACCTGCAATCTTCTGATCCGAAGTCAGACGCCTTAACCATTAGGCCACGAGGCCGATATCAAGGGCTACCTAAAATATGCTATTTTTGGCTTAAAAAAATTCCTTTTAATTTTTTTGAATGAGATGAATTAGGCCATTTACACCTCAAGAAAGCAAAAAGAAGATGGAAAAATTGATTGTTATTCATAGTGATTTCAATTTTCTTACTTACCTAAAGGTTTATGAGATAAAATAGTTATTTGGAATATTCTGTGATAGAGCAGACAATAAAAATGTTTCATTCGTGAGCTGTTTACTTTAATTTATTATCGTAAATTTGAGAATATTTAAACTCACGCTGCTTCAGCGATTGTTTCTGCTGGACCGATTGACTGGACTGGTGCTGGGACTTGGTCGTGGGTGTAACATTGTTGTTGTTGTTTGTCTGAACAATGGCGAGTCGTTTGATGAACGAATTGGGCGAGATCTTCTTCAGCTGCTCCCCGTTCCCTTGGCGTATTGGCGAGGGATTACCGTTGAATGAGTTGCTAGAAGAGGAAGTCGGCGTGACGCAGACATCGCTGGTGTTGATCATCAGACGGATTGGACTGTGCTTCACCATGACAGCGTCGTCACTCGGGACAGAATGCCCTGCGGTAGCTGGATGCTGGCTAGGAGCTGTGGAGAGGATGGCGGCTATCGGGGCGCCCTTGGGGCAATTGCGAAAGTTTGGCGATATGTTCGATGTGGACAGGGTGGCCTTCTGGGGGGCCGGGGTAGTGCTGGAGGCGTTTTGGAATTGTAACATGAGGGCTGTTAGATTATTATTATTAGTCGCCATTGAATCCTGTAGGTTTTGCTGGCGGATTTGCGTGTTTTGACTAGTCTGCTTTAAAAGGAAATGTTGTTTGTGAAATAAGCCTCTTTTCTAGGCACAAAGTTTGATTACTCAAGCAACAAATATCATTCGATTAAAATCGTTTGGTTTTAGAAAAAACTTTTGTTCGTAAATTTAAGACAGAGGTTTCTTTTATTTGAGTAAACTCGTTAAACTGAAGATCAGGCCCATCTCCGAATACTATTGGCACAATACAAGTTATTTTAAAAGCAGTAAATCTTTCGGCCACGGCTACTCAAAGACAAAACTTTGCAGGTACAAACTCACGTTAATCGGGGTTTTAGAATTTGCGCTCAAACTGAGAGGCTTCGCCTGGGATGGATTGCTAAAGATGATCTTTGAAGCAAGAGTTTGCACCACAGAGGAGCTCTGTATTGTCGCTGACGACTGAGCGCTGATATTTGCCGGTAGAATCAACTTGGGATGCTGAAAAGGGGGAAAGCTTGGCGTCAGAAAGATAAAGTGCAATTGTTTTTTTCTAGTTCAAATTATCTCAATTTAACAAATCCAGTATTTTCAAGAATCAATCCATGTAGAAGAGAGAGATGAACTTTATTTGTTAGCTTGTATTCTATGGATCTCGACTGGTCAATTCCTCTATTGGTTCAAGTCTAGTGTTTTCTCTCTTTCAACTTAAATATTTGAAGGAATGTGTATTATTATCTAATCGGCAATGATCTAAAACCAGCCTCAATAAAAGACACAAACTCAACCGTTTTTCTTTTTATTATTCTTTTTTTCAAGAAAAATAATATACTCTTTGAGTTCACTGTTTTTGAGATGAAGTTAATCGCAAGATGTGAGATCAGCTGAGGGAGTAAATCTGCGAAAGGGGATTAGTGGAAAATCATATTGATTAGTTAATTAGGGATGATGAATAAGGCTATCCAATTGTAGAGTGAAAAAAATCTAAATTGTGGATGAATCATGCTTTATCTATCTTCTCGTCTTGATTACTTATCTATGGAAATGATGATACCTAGGGAATCTACTGGAGAGGATACATTGCGGCCACTGGGTTTGTACTGGCCCAAAGAAATACACTAACTAGCTTGAAAGTCAGGATTTAAAAAATGTTCTAAAATTTTCATCTTTCAACAGAATGAAGAAAAATTCATTTTTTATATCAAACATGCAGAATACCTCTTTGATAATTGAAAAATGTAACAAATTTTTTTTAACCAATGACATGCATTATCATGCTTGGTAGTTGGTACATGATCTGAATTTTTTTCTGCTGTAAAAAAACAATGCCCTACTGTTGAACATGGCATGAAAATGAATGAAGAGATTAATTGAGTAATAGACAATCTTGTGATTTAAACAAATAGACATTCATAATCGATATTTGTTAGAGTACATTATTAATTGAAAAAAAAAAAGTTTTAGTTAAAAGGTTTCTCTCAGTGTAATTTTTCATCTACATGACAATTAGCAAAATAATTCAACTTACAGTCGTCTGTGACATTGATAGTGGCGGAATGGCCATTTTGGCGAGTTTATTACTATTGGAAATCTTGTTGGAAATGCTTGATGGTACTGCAGCCGAGGGGGCAGTGGGATGAGAACTGTGATTTGATAATGGGGATTGTGAGGTTGGCTTCATGGCGAGAGGCGGCAAGGGGCGCTTCCTAGCTGTCCCATTAGTCTGTGGTGAGGTCATGGTGTCCTTGCAGACGGGCCTCTTATTATCGCCGTTCTCAGCCTTGTTCATCTGCTTCACTGGATTAGAGGACAACTTGGGCAATATCTGTCTCCGGCCGTTGGTCGTAAAGTCCTCCGACTTTTGCCCATCAACAATCTCCTGGTTCTGCATCGACAAAATGGCCAGCGTGTGAAGGCCGTTAATGTTGGCTAAATCGGCTGACTCTTTACCGTTACTCTTGACGTTGTTATTCATTTCCTTGGAGAGGTTTCTCTGCAGAGAAAGCTTGAAAGAGTTCGAACTCGGTGAGTTGATCACTGTGTTGAAATGTGCCACTTTCGATAAAGCATCGAGGTTCAACGCTGTCTTTGTGTCACTCAAGCGACCATTTCTAGTTTGTCTTGATGACGAAGTGCTCAATGAACCGTTATTCTTGCCCTTGTCATCGATTATGTGCTGCAGAGAGGCCAGAGTGAGTGCAGCTGAATGTGTGGATGCATTCTCTTCTAGAATTGATCAATGATTAATGTAAAAAATACAAGTTTAAAGAAAGAGAGAAAATCATATTTTTCTTCACTTTCTACACATTCTTACCTTTTTCAAATGATACATTAATATTGGTATTCTTTTCAACGTCATCTGGGTCAGATTTTATCGATTTATCATCTAAAATAAAAAGGTAGCTTAGATGGGCCGAAATTACTTGGTTTCTTTTCATTGGCTGTAATGACTTGATCAATTACAAAATCTTTTACAGGAATCCATTGAAGAAATAATAGCAATGAATTGATTGTACTACTAGACATTTATTCAGAACCAGTTCTCAATAGAGTTCTACATATTCATAAGCTCAAATTGGTGTTAAATATCATTAATCACTAAAAGTTACATTGTTCTATAGATGGAGCGACTCGAGAATGAATGAGGAATAAAGAAACGCAAGCATAGATTATTTTATCAATTAAATAGCAAACAAAAAGAAATATTTAAAAACCAGCCAATCACAATTAAAAATGAAATCAGCCAATGAGAATTTAGCTGACAAGATATTGAAGTAATGAGTATCCAATTGAATAGAGTTGAGAGAGAAAATGTAAGTTAAATTATAATTTAACCAAAATTCTATTTACGTATGAATATTTTGAGAAAAAGAAATATTATTTTTGAACTCACCTAGTCTTTGATTATTCGACTTCTTCGACATGGTATCATCATTGCTATTGATTAGACTAGAGACGTTAGTTGGCGAGTTAATTTTGATAGAGCAAAATAGAGGAAATTCATTCTAGGAGGGTTAGAAAATGCTAAATTACTTCGAGGAGGGACCTCCCGTGATAGCGGATTGCGTGCTCTTGTAATAGGGGAAATGTTGAGCTAGTTGTAGCCGAATTGAAACGCTTAGTAGAGCACAGGGGACAATTATAGACCTCAATTGTGGGCTCGTGATTTTTGAAATCATTCAAGTGATCTTGTCGAAAGTGTGATATTATCTCGATAACGTGAAAACGTCTAATATTACACGAGTCGACAGGGCAACTGATAATCGTCTTGCCTGGGCGGAGGTGATCTTCGCTAGGAAGGACGTGAGGATAGTCAAAGTTTTCATCTTCAACGACTGGCATTAACTCAAGCTTTGGTGGCTCGTTGTAATCGCTAGGACTCTCACTGCGGTCTCGTTTGGCTTTGGGGAGAGTTTCACGCTTGTGGCATGTCCGTTTGTGCTTAGCATCATTGTCTACTGTACGACGATTTCTCAATCTAAATGTGGGATAAAGGTAGTCCTACTTACATTACATGCGTTTTCGTCATATCTACTGAGTATGGAGTCAATCTAAATTATTCGTATCATTCCGTTTCTTATTATGAAGCATAATACTAAGGTTTTATACCAATAGATTTAACTAGCCAATAGAAATTGACCTAGAAGAATATCAAGTTAAGAACCCCCATATGACCTTAATTTTGAGGGGATTAAACAAAATATTCGCGTTAAATAGTATTCTAGGTTGTGTTGAAACTAATCGCAAAATCAAAAATAAAATAATTTATGAAAATTTTCCTATCTCTGATGGTAATCACGGTTGGAATGACTAGCACATTAATAATAAAACGTTTAAGATCTAGTTTCTCAAAGACTGTGTGCTCATGTTCGCCAAAGACCAAGTTACACATTGCCATCACGGGAGCAACATCTGGGATCGGTCGATCAGCGCTCAACTTTATTCTTCCTCATGTTAAAACACTCTCCTTAATTTGTCGGTGAGTAAATTCCAAAACCCTAGATTGATAGAGTCTATTAGAGTTACTATCCTGCATTTATCTTATGAAGTCCCTTCAAATTTTTCTAAATTTCATCGTTTAATTCTTCTCCACTAGGGATCCTATCAAAGCTGAGATTGTGAAGAACCAAATATCGAAAAACTATCCCAACACTCAAGTTGACGTTCACATTGCAGACCTTTCCAATTTCAAATCTCTTACGAACCTTAGGAATGAGTTTTCTAGTAAAGATGAAATCGATGTCTTGGTAAACAACGCTGGTCTCATTTCACATCAAGTGGAGACTTCTCTGCAAGGCGTCGACATGAACGCTCTTGTTAATTATTTCGGGACAGTCAAATTAACAGAAACTCTAATGCCCTTCTTAAACAACTCGAGTTATCGGCTCCCAAGGGTTGTATTTGTATCCTCTAGTCTGTCTGCAAAGAGCTCCGCTATGGATTCGAGTTACGAAAAGTTTTTCAAATTAGAAAAGTTTAGCCCAATGTCATCGTACGGAGTGTCGAAGCATGCTGTGAATATTTACGCAAACCATTTACGGAACGAGATGAAGGGGAAAGCTGAAATTTACACAGTTGTTACAGGTGGTGTTGTCAAGACAGACCTCAACCGGGAGATTAAATCAAACTCAAACTTTATTAAACGCTTCCTTTTGAATGTTGTGTCAATGTTGTTCTTCCTAAGGCCAGAAATTGGATGTCAATCTCTCGTTCATTGCTCTGTGAGTGATAATGTTCTATACGCGCATTCTGACATCGCTTCTCCGGCATCAATGCTGTTTCGAGATTGTAAGCCAGTCCCTTTGTATGGAAACGTTGGGAATTCTTATTATAAAGAGTTACTAGACTCTACATTTAACTTGATTAGTGACAAAAATGTATAATTTTAGTAAATTTATTCAAAGCTTAAACAAATATTGAATAATAAAAGATTTCATAGAATTTAGGATTGAGGAAACTCGAAAATGGGTCTACTCTTTCTATTCTGAGAGACGCAATTGATAAATTGGGTAATAACCTTTAGCCATGCAAATTGCAGCCAGGTATTATCGTGGCCGCCATTTGGAAAGACAATGATTCCACCTTTACTTTGAGTGACTGGTGTGAATTGATTGAGATAATTTGTAGCTGTGCATCCGTTTTGAGGAATATCGTTGTCGAATGAAAAGTAGGTGTTGGCCATTGACTTGGTCATACCTGGAGGTATCAATTGATCACTGTCACCAATGAGGAAGAGTCCGGAGATCTTGCTTTCTCGTTTATCCTATTAGGTTCAAGTTTACTAGAGAGTAGTGTTTAAAAAAAATTACAAAAATTCGTGTTTTTTAAAGCATCTTCTAGTGTCTTACAAACTTGAACGCCTAGATATTATAGTTTCAGGATAGAAAATAATTGTTGGTTTTATTCTGCAATTTTCCTTCATCTACTAATATTATTTTAGAAATTAGTTATTTTTAAATTCTAATTTTATCTGATAAAAATAGTTTTCTTGCCAAAATATAAATAGGTAATCTCCACAAGATCATTCATTCTCAGTAAAAGTTTCAATTTTATTAAATCTCTTGTAATCTCAACTTTACCAGGGAATCTACTGTACTCATAAATGGCTGTTTAGGTTTTAAGGCGCAATATTAGCAGTGTTCGAATTAGAAAAGCAAGAAATCTTGATAAATCGTATAATTAACATTCACTCCCTCTCCGCCTAATGCACTGTAGGTATAGAATGATTTCTACACTGTTGTACTTTTTAGTCATGATTCATGACACCTTTCGTTTAATAAATGTTCCCCAGGTGTGCAACACTCCTTTCCAAAATGTACATTTTAATGAGACATGCCACACATCAGTTGTACATGTTGATTATGTAATTTGATTGGCTAATGGATAATGCCTACCCTACTATATAAAGCCGTTTCATTTTCATGTTTGTTAAGGAAGACGCAGAAAGATCAAATCCTCGAGAGAAGATCAGATCTAGATGAGTTTACTAACTCGAATATATCTATCAATGCGCGCTGCAGAGGGATAGATGTTGTAGAAGAAAGAGTTGGGCACGTAGGTCAACAAATTGCCCATCACCTTCGACATTATAACGCAGGATATCGCTGGTAGGCTGGTGAAGGTGTTCTCAATGATGAACCCGAGAATCTTGCCATCATTCTGCTCTTTCGTGAATAGATCGATGCAAAGTGCACCGCCAAGGCTGCGACCGAACACAAAGATCTGCCCAATGTCGATATCCTTCCGGTGGAGGAGGTAGTCCAAGGCGATTTGGGCATCCTCACAGAGGCCTGCCTCGGTGGGGAAGCCGTTACTCTGGCCATAGCCGCGGTAGTCGATAATGAAGATGTTTATTTTCACTCCCTTCATAATGATTTTGCACATTTCAAGGCGATGGCCCATGTTTCCGGCGTTGCCGTGGAGGAAGAGCATTGTGGGGCAAGTGGAATGCTCAGTGTCTTGCAGCAAGAGGTATCCGGTTATGGAGACATCCACAGTATTCGTCTTGATGACCACTGTCTCGTAATTCACAAAGCCATACTCTGGTGGTCGATCAATGAGTAGTCTGAAATGAGATTTTCATTATTAAACTATAAGAAATCTTTGTTAACTTCATCATAGCCTTTGTTTCATCAAGCGATTTGATTGGTCATTCTAATATTACGTCAGTCTTACGCTCTTTTAATCGTGAACCTTTATGAGCTAATCATTATTATATACAAGGCCCTAGTTTGCCTATTTTTTAACAAAAAGGCTTTTTGATCTCGATACAATCCGAGCAAGCTCATTATCTAGGACAAGAGTACCCAGAAATATTCTACTTAGAAAAAAAAATTTCTTGGAAATATGCTTTATTTAATTAATGGTCATAGCACCATTCGATATAGATTTTTTATTCAAGAATATAATATTATTTAAAAAATTCCTACTTAAATTTATTTTTAAATTATGCATATTTTAGACAGGGTTAAAAGAATATTATTGCATATTTCTAATGTTAATGTGCATATTTTCCAGAAAGGAATGCATATTTTGAGTAGCCCTAATGATGATCTTAAAGAAAAACGATTCATGGTAACTTTGAGTTGCTGTTATTGAAATAAAAAAGTATTTTTCTTTTGAACAATTCAAATTTAAAGTTTTACTTTTAAAATCCAAGGATTGAAATATGAACTTGAAAATTATAAAAAATGAATCACTATTTTTTCTTACTTAACGCGGGTAAACCCCTTGGGACACTGGTGTGTCCTTTTAAGAGAAAGTTGAAAATACTACTAGAAAAATACATCCATAAAACTCAAAATTTATCACATTTTATAGACAAAGGAATGAGCTTTTGATAGGTGTAATTATCTCTAGCTATAATTATTCAAGTTTTCTTAACTTTTAAACAAAGGAAAATTTCTAAAAAAACTTCACGCAAATATTGTTCTCGAATTTATCTCACTCATTATTCTGAAGTATTAAAAATTAAAACATTTTCAGTAAAAGACCCCTTTTTATAGCGGGGCAGGCAACATTTTTCAACGAAGTGCGATGCATAGAATTTATTAGATGAGGTTTGAAAAATCTTTGCCAACTTCAAAAATGGGCCTCCTTCTTTTGTGTACTGGAGGATTAATAATATTCTTCAAATGAATTCATGGTTTCTTCCCTACTCGCAAGTAAACGTTCTTCGACTTACCTATTTGTGGATGGTTGACAATCGGCATAAACAGTTCTCATCTCGAGGCTGTGCAAAAGGGACTGAAACATGAGGAGGAACCAGAGAATGAACAAGAATTCAGCCAGGTATGTACTAGAAATGGCGATGAGAAAGGTCATCATGAGACTCATGGTCATACACAAGTGGTAGGTGATCTGTTTTTGTTGAACTTCACTTTTGAAGTTGGGTCGAAACCTCTCCATGTCAATCTGACAATAGGTCCGCCAGAAGTCGGTCCTCTTGAGGCGTTTGCACATGGTGGTCTTACTGAAACGTCGGAGCATAGCGTAGGGACTCCTGTTAGTTGATCCGATCAAGTTCACCTTGGTGTCACTTATAGATTCTGGCAGGGTACTTTCCACAGGGCTGTTATTTTGATTCTCTAACTGGGAGACAGAGAACTCAGACTTTGGTATCTAGACAAGAAATACAAGAGTATTGGTGGAGATATTTTGAGATAAATTTCTCATTAAACTTCATATCTAACAAGACAATTTGTTAATTACAGATAGAGTTATGTTATAATAATTTTATTATTATTATTGTATATTCACGAGTAGAAAATATTACCAAATTTTGGATAGCTTATCTAAAAGAGATTGCCAATTAGTGGGTTTCTTGATAGAATTGGATCATTAAAACATTAACCCTTTCGACAGTTTGAGTCAACTTTGAAATCAGATTCCTCAGGCATTGGAAGGAATTTTTTAATTTTCTTGTGATAATATAAATTTGCAAAAATGTAAACATCTAGTCAGTTAGGTCTGTAAGGTTATCATTCTTCGGCTTGCAAATCGGCTTTTGGGCCCTTCTAAAATTATTCATTCAATGGAAAGATTAACGAGGTCAGAAAGGTCCAAAAGGGCATGCAAATAACCGTTACAAGTATTTCCCCTCAAATTCCATACTGTACTTTGAAGTCTGCTATTCCTGTTTTCTCATGAAAATTTATTTTCTATCAGAATTTAATCGGCTTGAACCTTTGAATTTTTTGCCGCTTAACAAAAATATTTTCTGCCATTTATAATAAACTATGACCACCATATTTGGATTTAATAAAAACTTATTTTTGAGATAGTCTTTATGACTGGTAACCCTCGTTTCTGGTCCGATCATAGGCCAAACATTAGGGCAAAGAAAATAAAGTTTAACAAACATCAACCAAGGTTCAAGCAGGCATAGAAACAAGTGTGTGAGTGAAAAAGGGTTTTATGAATTTCAAGTATATATTCATTGATTAAGATCAAGATGCAAAAGGTGTGTGGAGAGTGGGGGGGGGGGAGGATGTCGATACATCAGTAGGTAGAAGGGCGGGTGATTGCATAATTTTGTACAGAAGAGAAGTAAGTTAATATTTTGTACAAAACGTTCCTCTTGTTTTCAATGGATTTGTACAATGCTCTGAATGTGTGCAAGTGGTAGAGCCGATCTGAATGGTTATCCAAACTACTCGAGGCCAGCCTTCTTGGCGGCGATCACGTAGATTAGGAGACGCCACATTTTCACGACGAAGCCTTCAGCCTCATCGTCGAGAACCTAACGTGGATATGGGGTGATTAGTAAAGAATGGCAGGATATCGTTAGGCCTACCGGAAATATGCAAAAACATAGAGTGCTTTGGATGAACAAACCCCAATAAATTGTAGAATTGAGTTTTTATTAAATAAACAACATGGACTCACCATGGAAATGTCTTGGAGAATCTTCTGCGGGGTGTTCTTACTCAACAACTGGTCGCAGATAAAGTTGGAGAGGGTCATCTCGGCCTCGCCCAAGTAGGAAACCATCTTCTTATCCACCCAGGGCCGAATGCGATTGTCGATAAACTCCAGATCAACAACGTCCCATTCTATTGGATAGGCGAATAGGGAGTCCTTCTCTGTGGGAATCTTTTGGATGATTTGCTTCACTAGGGCGTTTCGCTCCTCCTCGGTGAGCTTGGAGGCCGCTTTGGCCATCAGCTGGTTCTCCTCTTCGTTTGTGAGGTTCTTCGGCTCCTCATGACTGTTGGGAATCCACTTGGGGACGTACTTGACCCTAGTGGCTTCTATAAGGGCCTTTTCTTCAGCGTCCTCTTCGTCTTGTTCCCTCTTGAAGGTTTCATTGGCTGGTAGGGTGGTGCTCTTGAGGGTTTGTGTAACCGGTATTTTGAGAGTGTCCTTCTCTGGCTCTACGACCTCTCCGTCGTCTTCTTCTTCAGGGTGGTCTCGCTTCCTGGGCCGAGAGCCGTTCGAATGGTAGATGGCCTCACGGGCTACGTCGAGGATCTTTGCTGAGGTGCGAATCTCCTTGTTGTCGGAGGAGTTGAAGCGTCTACGGAGGTGCTCTTGCATCTTTTGCTCCATCTGAAGGATTATTGTCTCTGCGTTGGGGTCGCCGGATTCAATGACCTTACGACGAGCCTCCTCTAGTTGTTCAATCTCCTTCTGTCGGTCGCGTTCATCAGCCGCCTGTTCACTCTGTCTGTCAGTTAGACGACGTTGTAGTGCTGTTCCACTGGAATTAATATTTATAAATTCCCAATTTTTCTATTATCGCCGATTATCGCCAAACCTTCACATTGGCTTACAATATAGATAGGGAAAATAAGCGTAAAATGCACGCAATAATTGGAATTTTCCCCAATTCCAAAATTATTATTTCTTGGGCTCCATTCTGGTAGCCTCCCTCATCGAGACGTGTGAACAAAAAGAGAGTTACACTCGGCTATGAAACTCAATTCGAAGAAAAAGATCGTGTAATTACATTATGCGTATTTGTTAACTTATGAAGCGTACAAGTTTGCGTAATAAAAGGTGACAAGAAGGGTACTGAAATGCAATTAGCAGCGGTTACACTATGGTTAGTAACCGAAAAATTAATATATTGATAGCCGGTTACTAAAAGTACAAGAATTCATATCTAAAGAATTTGATCTAAATAAAATTGATGCGTTTCGAATTTGCAGTAAAAAAATTTATTTCATCTCAGTTCAAAATTATAAAGGTATTCTATTTGACATGTTGAATAATAGTCATGAACCTGAAAAACTAAGGCGGCAAATTGTATAATTAACAAATCATCTATTAATACATTATAAACTGAGATATTTGTACTGAAAACACTTCCCACCCCCGAATATTTTTGTCAAACCCATATTATGAGTAGTGTACCTATTTTTCAAGGTCTTCAATTTTAACATAAAATTAAAGCTGATTTTTCCTGATTATAGAGAAAAAAGGCTACTCACATATAATACCTTGGATCCTCAGTTTCATCGTCGTACTCATCAAAGAACTCCAAGAGACGTTCCGCTTCAGCTTCAATTTCCTCCTTCTTCTTGCGTTCCTTGTCTCTTTCTTTCTCATATTCATAAGCCTTCTTCTTCTCCCGGGAGGTCCAATGGTCCAGAAGACGCTGGTAGGAGTCCTCCTTTTCTCGCAGCTTCCTGGCCAGTCTCCGCTTGATGATGTCCTCCTCTTCGTCGACCTTGCGGTCTCTGGAACGGTCACGTCGGCGCTCATCGCCACGGCGAGTCGTGAACGCGGAGATTCCCGAGGTGGAGTTGACGTTCATGGACGAAGAGTTGTTGAGGGAGATGGCGGCTTTGCGCCGGCGTTCAGCGGACCGCGACCTTGATCTATCCCGGCGGCGGTTGCTGTCTCGAATCTCCACTTCATTCACGCGGCCGGGAGCGTAGGCCATGGCGGCGGCGCCGACAGCGCGAAGCTTCTTCTCTTCCTCCTTTCGGGCTTCCTCCTCCATCGCCTTTAGAGAAACAAGGAAATGTTCATCATGACACATGCTCAAGTTTTCTAAAGATGATATCTAGTTTCTCAAATCTGTAATAACAGAGTTATCATCTCCACTGAGAGTTTATATTTCTAGATATATATTTTTTATCATTTTGTCCAGTTAAACCCTGAAATAAACTAGATCTTTGAGTTAAAAAGAAATAAATGAAGGCGGTTATAAGCTTGTCAACTTGAAAAGATGGAACAGAAGAATAAAAATGATATTCTTTATAATCAAACTCACTACGCATCATTGAATCCTCACACATAGACTCTCATGAAGAGAGCAATTTGATGATTTATTATAGAAAGAGAGAACTGAATACAATGTATACTATAAATTGTACTGTATATTCTTCTCATTCAATTACAAACCATCTCTCACTGTATATAATACATCTCTAGCACAAACATAGAATAGGTGATCAATAGGGCAGTAAATATGCGATTTTTGCTAATTATTCAATGTAGTATTGTTAGAATTTTATCTCAACTCACTCAGGTAGGATGACGCAATGTATGAAACATCATTTTATTAAGAAAGAGAGTTTATGTTGAATAATGGAATGAAAAATATTTTCCATATTTGCGTTGATTTTCCATAAACAGTACTGTACATATTTTTGTATAAATATGCTTGTTGAACAAGATGAATGAGTTCATCTTGAGTATAAAAATATAGATAAGCCTATTTACTTTGTTTTTCAAGTAATTGATTCTCAAAGAATTCTCAAAAAGTCTCCTGAAATGTAATCTGTGATTTTTGCAATTCAGTCCTCCTTCAACAAATGAAGTCGAAAGGAATTTCTCTAGACTTGACAATAGGCCGAAAGGATTTGATTTTTTCGCATACCTTGTGTGTGTCAACCTACGCACAAGTGCTACCTTTTTGATATTTTCTTACATTATATCAAATAGTTGTGTAGCGTCAGAACTTTAAATGCTTGGCATTCTAAAATAGCTACTTCACCCGATCATTCTTTAGAGGGAATAGCCAACCGATACTACCCAAATTTTTGTTTTTAATGAGAAAGTTTGGGAAAGAAAATGTATCAAGAGACCTCTCACACAAGTCCTAGAGCCGATAAGACTGCCCTTATGATCAGCTATGAATATTGTCGAGTAGAATTATACGCAAAAATAATTTTTTCAGATAAAATCGTAGTAATATTATAATAATGTACATTTAGTGTCTGTGGAATGAAATTTTGAATTTATAAAGACATGTTCCTTGGACATACACTGAAATAAGACGTATTTCTAACTTGAGCTTTACGAAATCAGAGAATATTATTATCAAATATAAAACTCAAATTTTTACAAATTTTCAAAGTAATCGGCTAAATATAGATGGCCAATTTTATAATTTCACTACGAATTTCTGAACAAAATTTACAAGACTTAGACTATGAGTAGATGCTCTGAGACTACGCATCCTCTTCCTTAGGAGGGGGAAGGGAGGGAGAGAGAGAATGGAAAATGCATAGAAAGACCAAGGCGACGGACTTACCTCGAATTTGGAGCGAAATGAATTAATCTCCTTATTTATGAGCTCCTTCTTGTCCGGATCGAGGTCCATTCCCTGCATTTGCTTCCAGTCCAGCTCCTTGGCGGGAATAGACTTTTTGCTGACTATGTATTTAGTGAACACTGGAATGAGGGAGCGAGTATAAAGGGGCATGTATTGGGGTAAGATAAAACTCACTCGAATCTGTGTATGGAAGACGATTGTGCTCCTCGAGAATGGTGGTTAGAGCAATTTTGACGGCCTCATCGTCTTTCACTTGGAATATCTCACTATTGTTCTTTTTATAATTATCCAAGAGGTCTTCTGTCTTGGCGTCCACTTTGACGAGAAGGTTTTTATTGTCCACCTTGAGTCCATTGAGCAGGCGGACGCATCGCAGAGTTGCTTCAGGTCTTTCATAGTCGCAGAAGCCGAAAGCTTGCAACTTCCCATTAACACCCTGTATTCGTTTCCAGCTAAGAATGTTTCCACATCGCTAGATTAACAGTTTAAACATTAATATCGTGAACACAAATTGATTATCATATTTTTTCTCGTATTTTGGATAAATATGAGATTTTATCTTTTTGGCTGTATAATTAAATTCTAAGAAGATTTAGGCTATCTCACTCATTTGCTGATTCGAAAAGAAGATTATTCAGCTTTAAGCCGTTAGATTTGAGACTATAGATTTTACTGTGCAAAATATACCGTTTTTAAACTAAATGTATTTAAGGAAAATAGTGACCACCATTTTAATTGCAAACTAATGAAAATCTCTAGTAGCATTCTACTGTCAGATGATGTTGTAATTTATGTTCAAAAATGTTAGTTCTATGTAAAATGTTAGATTAGAGAATTACCATAAGAAGGGACTTGACGAGGTTATCTGGTACACTTTCAGCAATGTTGCCAACAAAAACAGTTGTTACCGGAGGCTTATCTGAAGATGGGGCGCTAGACAAGACTTTTGAGATTTCAGCGGATGCTACAACTGTTGTGGAGCTCTGGATCTGATTTATGGGCGGAGGAGCGGGAGCAGGAACAGGTACGGCTGGAAATAAATTATTATTATGATGTACTTTGGTAAAAGGAATTGGATAATGTGGAATATGGATAAGTACTCATTATTACAAGTTTCTGTCAGATGCGCACTTTTGAAATTATTAAAACAAGATTCGATAAGGAAATCTTTTGTTTTTTTTTCTAGAATAAGAATTAATTCAAATTTAATGTGGAAATTTATTCAGCTTTTCATTTGTAACACAAAATGAGTTACTCAACTGACAACTCTCTCAGTAGTAAATCTGAAAAGATAGCAAACTTAATAAAAATAATCTTTATTTTAAAATCTTATGATAAATCTTCGAGTTGCTCCTTAGTCAGCTGCTCAATCTTGATGTCAAAGTTTTCTTGAATAGCATCCAGTACTTGTCTATCTTTATCGGTGACAAAGTTTATAGCTAGGCCCTTCTTTCCAAATCTCCCAGAACGTCCAATTCTATGAAGGTATGTCTCGCAGTCGGGCTGCCACTTGGCATCTCTGGGCATGTCCCAGTTAATCACGAGATTCACTTGTGGGATATCAAGACCTCTAGAGCACAAGTTGGTGGATATCAAGACTCGCTCTGAAGCCTCTCTAAACCCTTTGATTACACTCTCTCGCTCTTCTATGCAGAGAGCTCCGGTTAAAAGCCCGACGTGGTGGCCATCACATGTCATCCGCTCCTGGAGCATGCCTGCCATGTTCCGAGTCTAGAAGTAAGGAAATGAATTTGGGAAAAATTTAACAAATTTTATTGGTATAATAATAATAATTAAAGAGCAAGTCAACTTACAGCACAGAATATGATCGCTTGGCCGACTGAGTACGTCATGTAGATATCAACTAGCCATTTGTACTTTTCTTCCTGATCAATAACTGGAATGTAGAACTGGGAAATGGTCTTTAACGACAGTTCAGTCTTTTTGACCCTTATGTATATAGGATTCTTCAGAATACTGGACATGGAATGGTCAATTTCGTCTTCGAAAGTTGCACTGAAAAGCAACTTTTGGACTGTTTCCGGCAGGTAACACATCATTTGTGATGATGTGTCGATGAAATTGTCCATCAGACACATTATGTCGGCCTCGTCGAAGACGAGAACCTTTATCTCATTGGGATCAAAATGTATGCCTGGATTCTTGAAGTAATGAAGAATTTTTCCTGGTGTTCCAACTACAATGTGATTAGAGATTATGCCGTTAACATGCTTTAGGTAACTCTCGGGAACAGCCAGGCCAATTTCGATTCCAGTAATGTACTTGGAAAGATTCAGAGCGACCCCGTGGATCTGTGAGGCAAGTTCACGAGTCGGAGCGATACATATGGCTTGGCAGACATCTTTAGTCACATCCAACTGGGCGAGAACGGCAATGAGGAAGGCTGCGGTCTTTCCTGTGCCTGATTGCGACTGGGCAACGATGTTAGGCCTCCTGTCAGAGAGAACTAGAGGCAGTACGACCTCTTGAATCTTGGATGGCTTTCTAAAACCCATTTTGGTAACACCGTCTATGAGCGCCTTTGAAAGAGCAAGCTCTTGGAATCTCTTCACACTGTAAAGGGGACTACTCGTTTGATTTTGGAGAACTTCTATTTCCTCTTCATTCGTTTCAACTAGCTTTTGAGTAAACAACTTGTTGAGATATGATCTATCAGCATAGGAAATCTCTAGAATTTAATTATTTTCTAATCTTACCTTCTTTCTCGAGATTGTAATCAGTGCTTTCGTAAATAGCTTTAAACTGATCTTCATATGACAATGACATGATTGATTGATGTTGTATAGTTCTATTAAAACAAACAAACCACAGTATTTTTTCACCTAAATTTGATGTAAATTATTAGTAACTTTTGAATTTAAATTTTTATTAGATTTATATTTTAAATTTAATATTTACCTCCCTGATGGAGTTCAACTTCCATCTTTCGTACTACGGAATTTGTAGAAATCTTCTCCACATTGAAACTTAGCTGGATTTGAAGTTGAATAGAAAGCCGCATATTTTAGTTGTTTCAATCTAATTCTCTTAAACTTGGGAAACTAGTTGTGACACAACTTGTGTCTCAAAAAGTATAGTTGTGATCAATCATCAGTAAATTAAAGGTGAAAGAAAAAATTCATCGCTAACAATTTACTGTGAATATGTTGAGGGAACACTTGTCTGGTTACGAGATAATTTTCAGTTTATGCTTGATTATGTAAGTAAGCAGATAATATATGCTCACTGAGCTGCAACGTTCCCATAGTATCAATTCAAGTTCTCACTGCATGATAAGGACTAACCATTAAACTAATCACTATAAATTTGTCAATTAATATCATTTTTTCTCACCAAAATCAAACCAAAAAAATATCAGATTTAAAACTATATTCGTGTCTTTTTTTGGCACTACTGCCATATATTAAATCATTCTCTTCCAGACTTATTTTGTGTATATTAACATAAGAAATTTCGTTAAAGACACGACGATAAATCGATCCTACACGTGAATCTATTAGAAGGAAAAAGTTGACTTGTTTATCAAAACATTGATAATCCTATTTGAGGTATTCTCATGAAGTTAAACACTTAATTTTTATTCGTTCGAGATTTCCATTTCTCACTCATCTTTCTATGAAAGTAAGAATTATACTGCGTTTAAAACACGCGAGTAGTCAAAGATTGAATGTAAAATCATTAAAATGTAAATACATATTCATTGGTCAAAAGTAATGTAGACAGGGTTGTGATGGAATTTTTTTTGAAGAATTTCATACTCTTTACAACTTTTTGAAAAATACTTAGTAAGTATAATAATAAGATTCTAAATTTATTGTATATTTTGGAAAAATTTTAGTAACCTGTATATTACTAGTAGTAGTCCACTAATAGTAGAATTTAAATTTCGTGCAGAAATTATTATTTTTATCAAATTCTTGTGAATATTATAGACTGAAAATTAACTTGAGTAAATGTTTAAAAAATGCAAATTAAAAAAATTTATTCAACCGAAAATATATGTCTATAGACTACAATCTTAAATCATCTTCATCCAAAAAATGCCTCCCTCTAAATATGTACAATCTCGTTTATTTAATTTCTCGGTAGTCATCTTGAATTAAATGAATAACTCGTAAAATTTCAATTTGATCTCATGATTTACACTCTGTATATCAAGATTTGAGAAGACAGCCAATAATTTTCCTTCTCTCCAAGTCAACCAATCAGAAGAGGCCCAATCTTTTTATCTTCAAGAGAATTCTAGTCCTTCACACAAATTCTCTCCAAGTTTACTCAAGAGTCTTCTGATCAAAACATATTCATGATAAACTGTATTCTGAGAAAAGAAGTTAATTAGATGGAAACATGTCAACATTTGTAGTAAAGCAAATTGTCTCCAAGCAACTGGATAGCGTGAAAGGTGAGTGTTACCTTTTTTGCTTTCAAAGGGAATTTAGAAAATTACTTTTATAAATTAATTGGAATTTCAAATTTTCTTTCCCCCTAAAGCATTTGAAACTGATTTTTTTTAATTCAAGAAATCATTCTCTTCTCACTAGAAGAGAATTTTTTTTGGGATATTCTAAATAGCTCACAAAACTTGCTCAATAATTCCTCGATTATTTAGAATTTAATAAATAGTTTGATTTTTGAGTTAAACAAAAAGAGAATCCAACAAAGAATTTAAACAACGTGCATATGTTTGATATTATCGTGGGATTTTACAAATTTCATTCCACTCAATGATTTTTCACACAAATATCAATATTTTCAATGCATGTTGGCGGTTGGAGATGATTTCTTGAGTCTAAAGTTAGTAACTAATTTCTTTTCAGAATGTCATGAGAGTGTATTTGGTTGGGGATATTTTACACAATCGATTGCATGATAAAATTACTCTCAATCAAATTTTTTAATAAAATGCATCGTAGGTAAGATTGATTACTAATTAAATTTTGAGAGATGAATTTATTATTTTTCAATAATTAATTAATTAAACATGATTTAAATAATTATGGTTGGATTACATTCACAACAAAAATTATATTTCTGTTAAATAGTTTGATACGCCAGCACTTGGGAAAAAATTCATAATTTTTATAGAAAAATCAACTATTCTCACGTTGAGCAGATGGTTTGTAGGGTTTCTGCTAAGTTGAAAAATGCGACTAGGACCGCAGCTCTACATACAAGTCAACCACATGCACTCCCTAGAGATGATATGACAAAATTGAAAGTTTTTTTCTTTTAAAGGGTTCCTTTCAATACAAATAAGGATGAAACGTATATGTCTGGTCAGCGATGAAATTCTCCTTATCTGTATTTGCTTTATCTAAATAGTCTTGTTTCCATACAAACCTGACAAAAATAACGTGTCCTGATCTACTACTTGTTAGTAGGTGAAAAACTTCCTACTTGAAAAATAAAATTGTAGTAGATAAAATCTCATTTTTCAACCAATATTTACTTATGAGTAGTGGAATTACAGAAAAGAAAATATTAATATTTTTGAACTGGTCAAAATTTTGTCAGCTGGTCAAAATAAGGAAAGAGCTCATCTTGTAATGTACTTCTATAGTCTTTAATTAGTCAATTTTGTATTCCCCAACGATCTATCCTACTCTGAAAATTTGAATTAAGCCCGACACGTTTTTTATCTACTCCATAAATTCGAACATGAAGAGTTGAAATGAACCTTTAAGTGAAACTGATTGAGAAAAATTCTATCCAGATCTCACAGTTTTGAGAAACATAGAGGATGCTGAATGCAAATTCGATAAAAAAAAACTTCAAATAACCTCAATTATCTTTCGGATGAGCACTACTCATAAGTATTAATCCATTTTTTCATCCAATTTGAGTTTTTGATTGTCTCTGAATACAAAAATCAACTTTTGTTGTTTAAATCTCATTTTTAACCATTTTTTACCTATGAGTAGTGCTTATTTAAAAGATGATTGAGGTTATCGAATTTGTATTCAGCATCCTCTATATTTCTCAAAACTGTGAGATCTGGATAGAATTTTTCTCAATTAGCAGTGGCCTCATCTCCACTAAAATCCATGCATATTTTAGAAATTTACAATTTTTTCCTGCTGCACCATAGAATCTTTTTCAACCAACGTAAATTTTATGGCATACACAAGATCTGTTTCAAGAATATGATTCCAAATTTTCAGCTTCATCTCACTCTTATTTCTGTGTGTATCCATGCATATTTTAGCAATTTATAGCTTTTAATTACATACAGAATGGATAAATATCAGATTCTTCAATAAACTCCAATTTTACAACATGGAAGAGGATTAGTTTAGAGAATATAATTTTCAGCTTCACATCACTCTTATTTCATCCAAGAAAGGATGTCTCGCGCCAAATTCGAAAATTTCCAAATTATCAAAGTAGGATTCATCGTCGGGGAACACAAAGTTGACCAATTGAAGACTATAGTAGTACATTAAAAGTTGAGCTCTTTCATTATAACACTTCTAATGAGTAGTGATTAATAATCACTGATTATCCAAAGATTATTGTAGTTATTCGAATTCTCTATGTGTCAAGAAGCTGTAAGATTTGGATAGCAAAAATGATAGGGGTATTATCATTAGACATGTGATTTTTTTTTCAAATTATCAAAAGACAGAGAATAGAACAATGAATCTTTTCATTACACATAGGAAAGAATATCTTTTCTGACACCAATCTTATTAAGTTCTGATTTGGTCAACCCCGTTTTGTACTTCTCGTGACCTCTAGCAAAGTCCGAGGAAGAGGTGTAGATATTTTTTCAGATTCCTAATTTTGAAGTTTTCAGAAACATGATTTTTCTACCTGCGCCGCGTGGAATTTGATCACGGAAATCATGTGAGAGCAAGGGAAGCCATTGTGTTTCTGTAATTCACAAGAACAGTTGTACAACCAAAGATGCACTTTTCTGTAGAAATTTTTTGGTCTATTCAACCTTAACAGATCCATTGGTCTATCCTCTGTCTTGTGTAAAATTACTGTGACTAATGATAATAAAACAAGTATTCCCTGTGTCTTTCAATATAATAGACCGATCTATTCCTATGTGTTTTGATGATTAAAAAAACTCCCATGTCTAATGATAACACCCCGAAAAGATGAGCAGTATGGGCGAAAAACGCAATAAATTTGAAGGTGTTTGTCGTGATCCTTCAAATGTGTAATTCTAAAAATTTCACAATTTCTCTAAATTTAAAGAATCCACATGCGTTAGCATGTTTCCAACGTAGTCCTAATGAAATACTCAATGTTTATGCGTTCTCTTTTATTCTCCTATCCTAAGATATCATTATTTTCTCATCCAAATTTAGATCTGATTATAATTTCTTTGTTTATTTAAAACAAAAAATGTTGATATCAGATTAAAATTTATAATCTTTCTTCTTGTTTTAACGAGGTACATTATGATTATTGATGGGTTAAATCTATCTATGTCAGAATCGTGATAAATTATTACGAATAAATTATTCATTTTCTATTTCAAAATATCAGATTGATGGATTACTCTGAACGCTGTAATGATTACTTGACCTTCCAACTGATACTCGGGTGGAAACCACCCTATTGCATTTTCGAGTATTTATGAAATCTCTAAGGAAGAGATCAAATTTCTATTCCAAGATATCTATTTTTCTTCAAGCCTGCTCTTGAAAGGCTTCTGATGTATATAGAATTAATTTTTTGTCGCAAGTATTTTTTTCATGTGGTCATCACACGATGCTCATCTTATTCGAATTTCAATTCCTTTTTGGAATTTCTATGCAACGTCAAGGATAGACGTCCTTCTCAAAAGTTTTCTTGTTGTCGTGAAGATCTATTCTAATAGAGTATATCTAATGTCAATATCGAAACCTTTCGAATAAGCTGGATTGGAATATGACCTTCTTCTGGTGTTTCCGAGCAAAATAAAAACATGGATTATCTGAGTCAGAAAGATTCGAATTGCATGCCTATGTCAAGATTGTGAGATAAAACAATTTCTCAGACTTTAAGAGATCCATCATCTGCTAGAGATAAGTGTTGATAAGCAGTTACTTTCATTCAGAGGTCGTATAAACCCTCAAAGCCAGGTAAATAAGGAATACAAACCCGGGCTGCGTGTTACTCAAGTAGAACGTATCTACTAAATACTCAAATATGCTTTGGAAAGGAAGGTGACAAAGCAGAAGTAAATCAAGGATCAAAGGAATTGATACTCTAATTATCACGAACATTTTGTAAATAAAGAATCAAGTTTCTACTCTGATAAAGTTATATTTTTCAAAACTACCGGTCAATCCAAAGTTTTGTCACGATAACGGGATAATTGCCCTGTTTTCAGTTTTTTTTTCGAAAGAAGATTACTTAGACAAAGTGCATTCTAAGATAATTTTCTTTTTAAATAAAAATATTTTTGGGGGAGAATTCAAATTGGGTTTTTATTCAATTGAGATTTGAAATCAGAAAAAAGTTTAATGAGCGGGGAAACTCGCTGAAATTTCAAAAAGGGAAATAATCTTGGAAAAATTTAATTACCTAAAAAGCAACTTTAATTTGAAAAGAGGGAGTATAATTTGAGATTAATTAATTTCTTCAAAAGAGAGAATAAAATATCCTTCTTTCGATCCTTGAGGAATGAGCGAAGAATGCTTTGACAAAAGAAGTGATAGAATCTATAGTTTGGAATTAATCTAAATTTATATCCGACTAAAATAAGTGAACTTTGGGCAGTTTCAGTCATGAGATAAGCATTGGAGAGGGTCGTTTAGTTGAAAGATTTTTTCGAAGCAAAAACAAATTCATTGAAAAATCTTTCTTCACTTCCAATGGAAGTCTTCCATTCGAAGTGGGAAACGAGCTCAAAGATAAAAGAGATATTCAGGATCTACTTAAATTGATTTATGAAACGTTATGTTAATCACTCAGAGAAGAGAGCATAATTAAATATCCTTAGAAGAAGATCATAGATAAATCATTGGGAAAAGTCTACTTCTGGGAATAATATTAATAATTACTTGTTAGTAGGTTATGAGTAGTGCCACAAGAAATTCTATTTTAGAGTTATTATTTCTAGTTAAAATGTACTTTCGAGCATTGAAGTCAACTAATCATTTTTATGAACTTAATTTTTTTTCATCACTCATTCAAAAAGCTAAGAATGCGATCATTTTCCCTTCAGCTATCACGATTTAACTATTTTAGCAATACCGCTGACAATAAGTTGACGTTTTCGATAGTGAAAAAATTTTGGACGAAGGGTATGATTTGTCATGGTAACTCATCTAAATTTAGCAAGGAGTTTTGCATTTAGATTTAAAAATTCTAAAACATTTTTTACAATTATAAAAACCTAGGTTTTTTTATTAATACTTTCCAAAAGAAAATTTCAAGAATAAAATTAATCCAAAGCCAATTTATGTGCACTGGAAAGAAATACAAGAGTTCAATATATGCAACCAAGAATCTCAGCAAAATTAAGAATTTTTCCTCTCTGAGAATCTCCAAAAATAAGAAGACGGGAGATTTGAAATGTTCTAATAGAAACATATTTCTTCTGAAATTTCTTAAGAAATGCATTGAAAATGTATGACCCTTCTAATTAATGGTTATTAGGCCACTGATATTTGAAAAATGTCTATCCAGATCTCACAAACATAGAGGATGCTGAATATAAATTCGATAAAAAAATTCCTTCAATTAACCTCAATTATCTTTTAGATAAGCACTACTCATAAGTACACATCAGTTATTTTTTAAATAGAGCTGTGTCGAATCCCTTTTTTCATCCAAATTTTATAAAAAATGAGTTTTGTCTCTGAATACAAGAGTAAACCTGATTTTTCAACCATTTCATATTTCTCAAAACTGTGACATCTGGATAGACTTTTTTCAATCAGCAGTGGCCTAATGGATATTTTGAATGAAAAAAAGAGTAAATTCTTTTTCTCGCTATTCTGCTAGAATCTTAAGGAGCGCTTTTCAAGCTTCAACATAATTGAACGGCCGTGAACGATGCAAAGTCTCGCATCATTAACACTAGTCAATGAAATAAAGTGAACATGGGGGATTAATTTACAGCTCACGCGATGGACATTTTTTGGATAAAAAAATGAAGGTGTATTACACAAGAGGAAATAAAGGAGCCAGAGAGATTTTTAATTCTGTTCCAGGAATTGTTAGTAACACCAAAATAAAAATAGAGGATGATTTACCGAGGGAGAAATGTAATCCTGTATACACTTTTGCATTCTTATAGAATTTGCATCATCTTTTACTTTCACCTAAATTCATTGCCTATATCATTAATTCCCTTCATTTTATGATTAATTTATTATCGAATGAGGAAACTTTTCACATATATCCTCTCTTTGATCACGCATGAAACTCTACTAATAGAGATCTCGACATGGGACTCAAAGAGTCAAAATCCTTCCCCAACCCGTATATTTAAAGCATATTTTGACATGTTGTTTCTAATATCAAGCTGATGATAAATAACTTTAAAAAAATTCTCTAGCTATCTTGGTTTAAGAGTTAGAAAAACATATATTCGCATATTTATCGTCAAAAAGCATATGCAGAGAGAATTTTGAGATAAATGAAGCATTTCAGAGGTTTTAAAGTGCTAATTAGCAAGAAAAGTGTACTATTTTTTTTATTTTCAAATGACGGTGACAATAGAATAACTGTGGGTTTTTCATACGAATAGTTAGAGTGAGATGAATTTTTGTTTGAGCATATTTCTGGTAAAAAATATTATTATTTCCAAAATAAAATAATAATTTTCTAACATATACATTTTCAAATTAAAGCATATTTTCTAGGAGCCCTACTCATGATATTTATATTTTCGAATAATTCTCTAAGAGGACAGAGAGCGAGTGTTACTATAGTATAAAAAGGGGACGATATTTGTACGATTACAAGGCTGACTCTTGCGTATAACGTATCGATGCGGAGAGATATATCACAACATTTTTATTGAAATTTTATTCCAAAAAGGAGTAATCACCAACATAACTGGGCAAGATGGAGACGGCGATTCTGGCGGTCCACATCCCACTCAGACCGTGGAAGTGATCGAGGATGCAGAGTTCACTGCACAGAACCGCGAGGCGGAAGAGCGTCGTAAGGAGAAACACGGCGCTATCGAATTTGAGCGGGAATGCCTACGACAGACAATACGTGATAAGGTGAGTACTTGATCGGATTTTGATAAAAACTAACGTTTCTTGCTCCCTTTACTCTTTCGACAATAAAAGAAATCTATAACTGTATTTCCTTTCAAGATACACATCTTGTGATGTAACAGTTTCTCTCTTTATTGCTCGATGCGTTTTGAAAATTACTGGGAATCGACTTTCCGTCACATTTTTTTCTCATTTCATTTGAGACGATTGCATTTTTCAAATTATTTTTCTATGAGAAAATTGCGTCCTTTTGAAAATAAAATAATGGTTAGGAAGCATATAAATTATGATACCGGAAATTATCGCGAATTCAAATTCTTCGCAACATACCTTTGATAAATAGCGCAGATTCTATCTTTTAATTTATGAAATTTTTATGAGAAATATAATTAGGAATCATCAGTGGAGAAATAAAAAATTTAGAAAATTAGCAGAAAAAATGAATGACTCTTTAAATATAATATTTATGATAAACTGATGACTGCATTCACTGCTATTAAGTAGTATAGAATTCATCTTTTCGAAAAGAAACATATATTCTTACTTCTGACGAGGAATGCATTTTCATGCCGCTCCGTATTTCTTAATTGCAGTACAATATCAAAAAGTCTTCCTCAAATCTCCTCGAAATCGGTACACCCTCAAAGACATCAAGGTGCAACTCGGGCCATACCACTCCGAGGAATTCGGCCTGCGAGATGAACGCTAGCTTCACACGCCCTAGAAAAGATTCCAACTCTTTTTCAGGTAAGATTCCAGCTTCTTCTCTAAAGAATGGCCATAATTAATTCTTTTAAAGCATTTTTATCCAAGTTCGCGCCAAATTAAAATTTTCGGTACTTTATCAGACGATCTTTTTCATGATTTCACTAAACACTTCTGCCCAGTTAAAAATAACAATTCTGTGTATAATTCTTGAATCTAAGAGTTATTCTGAGAAGACGTAATTTATGCAAAGAAGACTGATGGGCATCGTGCAAAATGCATTATCTTCACTGGCTTCCCCAGAAGTTTAATATGTAATAAAATATGCCAAAGAAAAAGTAATTATATAAATAGAAAACGATCAGATCTATCAATAATTATAATTATTGATAATTATAATTATCGAAACATTTATCATACGTAGTCCATCAATCAGGCTAGGAAATGACTTGTTTGAGAAACTGAGAAATGCTCTTTGATAAGCTCTCTCTCATTTCAATAAATTTACTCAGATTTGAGCGAGACTTTTCTAGTTGGGTTTACGTGGACTTTGAAAGAAGATTATTCTAAAATTAGAAACTTTGAGTTCTATTCTTTGCTGATGAGAAAAAAGTATTCCTAACTGAAGCTTGGCTTAGGGCTCAAATTTAACAGAAAAAACTCTTCCCTTGGGATTGGCCGATATGCTTTTTGAATATATTCAACGTTGACACATTATATTTTGATCATGTTGAAAATAATAATTTAAACAGGTTTGAAAAGTTGTTTTTCTTACAGTACTGAATGAGAAAAGTTGCTCCAGATCACGCAGTTTCAGGAATTTTCGAGTATTCTGAATGAAAATTCGAATACAAAAAAATTCGAGGAGCAAAGGGCATCTGCCACCGGCCTCAGCACTACTCACAAGTAGGAAATCAAATTTTTATTGAATTAATTAATGAAGATCCTCTCTAGCACATGGATCTTTCCATATGAACTGTTTTCAATTAGTACTTTAAGCAAAATTTATTTGGCAGATGACTCATCTACTCAGTTTAGTTTAAATCTACTAATAAGTAGTGCTTATGCTGGCGGCAGATGAATCTCTGATCAACCGACATTCGAGAGTCTAGAAATGCTCCTATGCTCATGCCTTTTTTGATTGCAATCGATATTTAGCTCGAACAGCCAATGAAATGCACGTATTTCAATATGCGTCATTGGGGCCAAAATTTCACTCCTGAAAATCTGAAGTCTTTTTTGAGATTTTTATATGTAAAAAATTGTATTTTTGGTGGCCCTATTTATGACTGTATTTTATCATGAAAGAGGTTTCAAAAGTTGTTAGTCAAAAGTAAATTTCCCAAAACAAGGATAAATGTTCTTTGTAGTCAAATAAACGCTCCAAGGTATTTAACGTTTTGAATGTTTAGAAAAAAATTTACAAGAGAATAAATATTTCAATATTTCGATTACTCTCAATATTCTTGTTTTATTAGAATTGATTCCGCCACAACTCAAAGAGATGGCCAGTAGAGTCCAGAGTTTCCCAGGGAAGGTTGTCGATGAAGTAACGGATAAGTGCAAAGTCATGTAACCCTCCAAACATTTTCTGAGATCCTTAAAGAAATTTAATTGTTTATTATTTGTGTTATATGAATAAAAGGGTTTGAGAATTAACAATTTGGGGTTTTCTCTCTTCTCTACCATTCTATTCTTTTTATCAGTGCAAGTTGAAACTATTCAAAATCAAATCCTGAATTGGTTTTATATCCCAATTCCTCTCGGAATAGACAAGAAGGTGATTGTCCCATCTTCGAAACGTCTTGTCGATCGACCCTGTCCCTAAACACCCTTGGAAAAAGGATAGAGAGAAGACCTAATGAACCGAAAAAGAATTTGTACAGAGTTAGGGAGGTTACAAAAAGTATTTAAAATGGTCCGTTTTAGATATCGGTTCAAATCCTCACAAAGCGAGAGGTTATACATTCTATCCAATTGTCGGTTCGAAGATAACATGATGTGGTCCTCGTGTCATAGCTAATTGGCAAGACAACGGAGGAGGAATTGAATTTCTTGATGATCCAGGCCTGTCGGACTCATTACAAAGCGCTTCTTGTAGGAGAGGCGAAGATGGGGATCGATACCAGGCTAAACACTGTTTAGTAAACAGGATAGAGGGAACGTATGAATTTGTGCTTGACGTCTTCGATCTTCTTGGATTACTCCTTGGAGATCGAGCACAGGAGGCCAGCAAGATAGTCTTCCACTTGAAAATCTACAATCTGACAGAAAAATAGATGCAGAATTTACGTAGAAAATACAACCTTTCTATCTACGACTTTTACCTTCAACTTTTTGTCGTAAGTAGCACCAAGATCCTTGATTACAGTCGACACTGACTCTTCTAATAAATTGGATTCTAAGAGGACTCGAGACGGGGACCCTGTCACTATAATCGTTGATCGTTAATCCAAACTCCAGGAAGAGTGCCAAGATATTATAAAGTTCTTGATTAATTTTAAGACATCCTGAAACGAGTTAACAGGATAAAAGAACTATAGGTCATCGGCAAATCTGAAGTCAGGGTCACACAATTTAATAAGAGAAATACAAGGGACAAAAATAATAGGTACTTTTAAATCTACTGACAGGTAGTGCTTAACTATGTTAGGACTATTCTCAGGGACACGAATGAAACATAATTACCTAAAATTTGTTTAAATTGTCAATGCTTCCAAAAGAGTCAAATATATCCGAAGGAAAAATATCAAAGATTTTACTAGAAACATTTATGAAATAAAATTTCACGTTTTGATGCCTTGACAGAAAAAAATACATTTTAACACATTGGTTTGGCGAAATCATGATACAAGATTTTTTTCTGACAAATCTGTCCCACATCGGCTCCAAAAGTATGAGAGGTCTAGCATCTAGAAAACTCCTCAGAGTAGTCTACCCCAAAAAGTAAATTGGATCAGTTAATGATTATCATACAAGGAATTCAGTTTATTCCTCAAAGGCTTACTTACTTTGTAAGAGGTACTTGAAGAAGAACGAAGTAGACCCAGAACAATGAACAATTCCTTGATTATTTATTGGGGGTACAACTTGAGGATATAACAGAGTACTCAATCAGAGACTCGATCAATATAAAGTTGGCACTGCTGCTAAAAGAATCATCAAATCAGGTCAGAAAACGGCAGGAAGACGGGAATTTTATTTGGCTAGCGACCGTTGAATCTTTCTCAACAACTCTCGGAATTCTCACTAGAAAAAGAAGCTCGATAAATGTTTTTTAAAAAGTGAGCCACTAAATGACGTTTTTTAAGTCTAGCCAGCTTGATAAATATTCTATCATGGATTATTGTTTATTTTTAATGTCTCATTTTCAAAGTGAAAATAGAGAGAGATTTTCAGCTATGAAGCCACTGAGATGGGAAATGATAAATTTCAATCAATAATTTGGTTTGTTGTTTGCATGTTCTTTTTCACTAAGCATTCAAATGATTCAATTCGGTTGTAATACAATACGGGAAATCCGGATAATTTATAAAACTTTATTTGATAGAAAAAAAAAGTTATTCTCATTTTTCAAGATATTACACACAAGACTTTTAATCTAAAGAATGTCACAATAGAGTTATTCAAAACTGTGTTTATTAATACACTTCCATGTGGATTATCGTTTCTTTGTACAAGCGCGAAGGACCATTATTTTTTGATTTTGATAATTATTTAAAAATTATAATCTTTTCTTGACTCTCAAGATAGACTCTATGATCGTTTATAGTTTCTCAGCAATGCTGAAAATTTGAACCAAGTTTAGCATTTTCTCGGATCTGAAACAAATTCCCTGCAATAAATCGATTATTAACATTTTTTCAAAATTAAAAATTTGTCATGCAATGCGTACTTTGTTTTATAATAATATCAATAATAATTTCCCACCTTGAATGATTTCCCATTGCAGTCAACTGTAAAAGTCTTCCCTTTATGGATCTGGAGAGACTGAGGAGTCGCTTGCATTGGAGAGATGGAAATCACGAGAGATGCAGGATAGATGGGAGAGGCAAGTCCCGGGGGACTCACTGCGTTCTTGTGGATGGAGAGTAAAAACAAAGAGAAGACTAGAGATGCATAGATGGAAAAAGTAATGTCTTTGCTTCTCATCCCGGGAAGGTAAACTCGATCTGATGATACTGACATTTTACGATCTTTGGTTGAATTTCGTTTAAATTTGATCCATTTTGTAAATTGATAAGAAATCTTGACTGCATTCAGGTATTCAAAGACAGAACTTAAATAAATTATTTGAAGTGAAACGATTCGTTACCGATCGTTCTCTAGATAAAATCAGTTTTATAAGTGAAATTATCATGAAAACTCTGCGAATAATAGGAGTGACAAGTTATTATTTCTTTTCGTTGAATAAAAATTGCAGAAAAGTTGCACGGCCCAGAAAAATTGCAAAAAATTACAAATGCAACTTTTTTTCCAGACACCCCATATTATGGGATTTTTTAATTTTTTTAAGAGAGTGTCTGAAACAACTTCACACAGCTTAGGATTCCTTCAGGATATTATATCCCCGAACTACCTACGCCAGGTATACAGGCGTTTCGTCCTTTTGGGACTACCGCCCGAGATAGTCTAGGGGATTCGATTCTGTCCTTCGGTCGATTGAACCTGGTTCGATTCTCGGCGCCTGCGGTATACTGATGAGTCCCAAAAGGACGAAACGCGTCTATACCTGGCGTAGGTAGTTCGGGGATATAATATCCTGAAGGAATCTTAAGCTGTGTGAAGTTGTTTCAGTCACTCTCTTAAAAAAATTAAAAAATCCCATAATATGGTTAACCACATATTTACTACTTACGTTTTTTTTCTTTCATCGGTATGTACAATTGTGGAGTCTAAATTGGCGATGAAATTATCGACAAATTTCAAGTTGTTTTTTATGGGCACCAATTGGGTTGAAGTGAAGATTGGTTCGTGGCCGGTATCAGAGGGTTTATCGAAGGGGGAATTGACAGCAGGATCAGGGGGAAGACTGGTGGGGCCTGTCAGCAGGGGGCAATTTTTAGCGTAACCTTGTTTTGATTACTGCTCCTGTCTTGTGGTGCTCAATCCCTTCGAAGATTTCTTCAAAGGACATTATAAGCGTATAGATTTGGCTTCTTGTCATTCACTAATTGCGATATTTCGAGGACTTGTAAATTACGTGGAAGGCCTCGATCCTGCCGGTTTTTTCAGGTTTTCTTGAATTGAGGACGACTTGTTCCCAGGGGGTAGAAGCTCTTTGATTCTCTCTATTAAATGTCGGGCAGTCATTCCAATGTACGACTCCCCAATACACGTCTCTCCTTGTGAATTCGTAAGCAAAACCCTTTTGTTCGTACCATTTTTGGCGTTCTTTTCTTTTATCGCCTTCTCATCATGTTGACAAGCCGAAGTTTCCTACCTTGCAACGTTTCTTGCGTTATTCTACCAAGTTTGTTCTTCTGTATTTAACAAGAGAAAAATCAACTGTCTTCTGTTAAAACTCTTGTTCACAATCAAGAAAGTGTCCGCATAGTTCAAAATTTTACCAACTTGTACTTATAAGAGGAAAATAAGCTTAAATAACAATCTACGTTTTCTTTATTTTCTCACAAAAGAACAATAAAAATAAAAAGACTACAGAAATAGTGCGTATTTAATAATTTATTTTAACACAACACTTGAATTAATAATTTATTCAATTTGATCCACATTTAGGCAATACACCTCCCATGTGTAAGTCTAGAGAGATTTTGGTTTTTCTAACAATTTTTCCTTAATAAAAAGATAAAAGTGAGTCAACAAATTAATACCAACTCAATTCAATGTGGGATCAATTTATCTCAGGCACCATCAGATTAGCTTATAATCACAAAGTATTATTATTTTCTCTTTATTTATTCAATTTATTCATCAAGGAAAGCTCATTCTTCCAGGTGAGATAATTATCATGACTATCAATCATATTGTGAGCATATTTCTTGCAAGGAAAGAATATTGTTCTCATCAAGAATAATACAAGCATATTTTCTTGGTGCTCTAGTAATTTCATCAAGAATACTAGAAGAAGAATTTTTGGATTCATCGTAAACTTGAATCAGTTTCTCGAACAAAGAAAAGTCATACCTCTAACATGTCAAATGTGAATCCAGAAACCTTGCCTTACTTCTGAAATATGACAGGAACTATTCTTTGACATGTTTCGACCTATCAGGTCTCTTCAGTGGGACTTTGTTCACCGAACCCCTGAATCGTATTCGAACTCGGTAGCCATGTAGTTCAGTACGAATGACGATGCAAAAACGTTTTGAGTTATTATGGCAAATCCAAAATAGACAAGTCCTTTATTTCTCTCGACATAATTAGCTCGATTTTCTAATTTATTACGACCCGATGTAGTACGGCCACCTTGTAAGTAACCATTATAATAAAATGTCAATTCATTTGCTTATGCTTATTAAATCCCTGATAAATGTTAGTCTCTTGATTCATATTCTGATAGCTACAAGTTTCAAAATATGTCTTCTTTAAGAATCAGTGCACATTTGAACTGCGAGGGTTGAATTTTCCCATGTATGCTGCGTGGAGGAGCATGCTTAAACCACTATTTTCTGATCATTCAAATCATAATTCTCTATCTGAATATAAATTTCTATTCTTCCCAATATATTCTCCTTGTCAAAAATACCCAATGTATTAAAATACGTTTGAAATTATAGAAATGATTGATTTCTGACAAAATACATTCTACTTTTCTGAAGAACTATTCAAGTAGATCAATCAAAATAGTGGATTTTTTCATGGTCATTCACGCAGCATACATGGGAAAATTCAACCAACGTAAATGTGCACTGAATTTTATTTTCAAAACAAGACCTGTTTAGAATGAAAACTAGACAAAATATGCATCAAGAGACGATAATCTACATGGGAATTCCAATACATCTGACAAATGAGAGCACGCGATCTCGTAACTTGAAAACACCATTTATAGATGCAAGTCTTTCCTCCTCGAAATATGTAGAGAAAAAATATCATCTAATTTACAAGACAACACAATGATTGATTTTTCTTCTCGAATTTGGTGTCACTAACATACGATTTTATCTATCATTTCTTAGTAAGAGAAATCTGTACTCTTCAGGCGAGGCCACCCTAGACAGCAGAATTTACATTTCAAGATGATAGAAGTACTACTGAGTAACTTAGTCAGAAGTAATATATAAACAATTATTGTCTAATTGTCAGTGAGCCATTAAAATTAAATCGAAAATCGTTGACTTGGGAGAACCTCTCTAAAGGCTTTGATTTAAATTTGAGTTATAAGGACTCTGACTTGTTGAAAAAGCCTGTAAACTTGAGACTATAGGAGCTTGTTTTGCAAACTTGTTGTAGATATTCATCCCAAAATGTAGCTAATTGATCATATTACAATATAGATTTCCCCTATAGGTGTAAGACTGAGAATATATTAATTAAAGCAAAAAGTTGGCAGATTCAAAAGTAGACACAAACCCAAGTTAATATAATCTAAAGTGGGTCCTCTATTCGTTCGTAAGTAACGACATATCTGGTTTAATAAATGTATTCTTCTTCTAAAGGTGAATTTGCTGGGGCAAATTTAAATCACATGATAAGTAAGGCTACAAGGACTCTGTTTAATTCGCATTTATCAAGTCCTATTTCAAAATGGTGAGTGACTATTATAAGTCTCTCTTGAGGCTTCTCACCATGATTGAAACTTTACTGAGTAGTTATTTTTATAAACAAGAAAAATTAGATTTCAATGAAGAATTGCTAATCATTCCAATTTCTTAGAGCGTAAGTTTATTTGATAAATTGTTGATAACACATCAATTTGGGTTGCCTAAAACATTCCTCTGCCATTTAAGGGACAAAAGCAATTCCATGAAGTTACACGTCTTTGAAAACACGACTAGAAATAATCAGATGATCTACTACAATCATTCTATGAATTAAAATATGTTTTAAATTGTAAAATGATGGCTGTCGAAAATATTTGATTTTTTTCATAATTTCCTTAAAATAAATTTATCATATTTCAAGTCATGCCCCCACTACCCCCTGGAGGTGAGTTGTTGTATAACTCTTAAATCGAATACTAGGCGGTCATGCTGTACCTAAAAAGCGTAAGTGATGTCTTCTTAGAACTTTTAAAAGGGAATTCTTGTTCTACTTTTGTGAAACAAGTTCATGTTCTCTATTTCTCGCATGACATGTTTAATAAAAGTGGTTTACACCGTCCATTTGTTAAACTTTGTTCTCTTGTCAAATTTCAATGATAATTATTTTTCAAAATATGACTTCTTCTCCGACCTTATCTGACAAGTCCTTTCAACTTAACTTGAAGCCTAGTTTCTAAACTTCAGAATACGAATCATAAAAGGTTTTGAATACATTCGTAGCACTCAATGCTTTTTAAATTAACTGATCGCAATGAAAGAATAAAAGTCAATAGAGATATTAAATATCTTAAATTTATTAAAATATTGATATTTTTTCTCTCCACAAAGTGGATGTACCGAAAAAGCATGAGGAGGAAGAGGAGGAACAGGAAGAAGAGGCCAAGCCTGAAGATCCAAAACCTCAGGCAGGAGGTGTATAAGACATTTGACTATATGAAATATTTCTACTCGTTTCAGTGATTTCGTCCTTTTTCACTCACTGCATTCAAATTTTTTCTAATAAATGGTCACAACATCCTTTCAAGCACTTTTCACTACGATCCCAAGCAGCTAACCTCTCAGTACAGACCATATTTCTTCTCAATCATTCCTTTCTTCTTTCCTTTCCAGTGAAATCAACGCTCCTAAATGTACCTCTGTTTGAGCTGATCGTCCGAACAGGGTTGGTGGGGGTTGTAATATTATACGTCAATTCAAGATGGACAATACTCAGATATCTCCCAAGATGCCTATGATTTCACAGCTCATAAAATCTCGCGCGCCATCTAATAATCCAAGGGGATCTAAATATTTCATCCTATGGGCCTGATTCAAATCTTCGTCATCTTTTTCTAGACCTTATAAAACTTCTTGAGCATATATTATTCCGAACTACCTATCCACGCTCGGGTAACTTCCTTGATTAATATTCACTAAGATGTACAGCTTAAATCTAACTCATTGCTTCAAACTAGGCTCTTCTGACCCCAAAGTTGTTATTACTTCTTCTGACTCCAACTTCTATGACTCTTCAACTTCTCATCTGACAATTGACTTTTCTAACAACAAGAACTTATTCTTTTTTATATCTCATAGTTCTTCTCGCCGTTCTATCAACTCTAAATCCTCTCCCTTCCAAACTATATTTGAGAAAAGCATTATCTCTGACCTAAATTCCTTCTTCACATCCATTCTTAATCCCTCCAACCTTACTTCTCTTCCATCGCCTTCTCCTGACACTTTCATTCCCTTCACGTTTTCTGATCTCAAATCAGCTCGTAATTCTTCAAATTCCAATTTTATTCCATTTATTGAAAATCTTCTATATAATATATGAATGACCTCTTTCGCTGTGGGTACATTCCTCAGGAGTGGTCCTTAGTTAAAATACTCCGTATTCCTAAAATTAACCTACCCAAAAATCTCTCTGATTTCAACCCTATCTCTAGTCTCCCCATATTTCTCTATATTATTATTGACTTGCTTCTCTATCAGCGCCTCTAAAAATCAATTCCCCTTTTTGACCATGCTCAATATGGCTTCATGAAAGCCAAATCCACTTCTTCAAATATTCTTAATTTTATTGATCACAATAATCAACTCAAAATTAAGAAAATTGATTCTGTTGTTCTCTATCGGAATATCTCAAAAGCTTCTCATTTCAACCGATTGTCAATCCCCTCATCTCAAAGCATGCTGACCCCACAATCACGAGAATAACTCTCAATACGTCCACTTCAACAATCTCCAATCTGGACCTACTAAAATCACGTCGAGTGCTCCTCAAGGATCAGTAATTGGACCCTAGCTCTTCAACATGGTTTTCGCTTCAATTCAATCAACTTGATTGAATCAAGAGAAAACTCAATAGCATACTTTTAATTTGCTGATGATGCCAAAATGGTTATCTCTCCCATGGCAATTTTTCAATCATTAAAAATGGAAAAATTACCCACACAACACAGAAGGGTAAAATCTATATTCCTGCTGGGATACTATCATCACTCGACATAGGTAAAAAAAATGTCTAGGCCTTACGGTCAAGTAGGAAAAAAGAATATTGAAGTGTACATCCTTTGAGGAAGAACAAAAAAACATTTTAAGAACTAGTTTACAAAGGTGACGTCTACTGACCTTTTTTAGATAATGATGCAAAAACTCCTATTGACTGTAAATTACATTAGATTATTATTTTTCGAAAATAAAATTGTTTGTTGAGGTTCACGATCTATTTTTAGATGGGGAACTGTTCTGGAAATGGGAGCGTTGTCGCACATATGGTATGTGAAATGCCAGTCTTTGTTGAGCTTTTATTGCAAACCTTTCACTTTGACAAGAAACAATGCCGAGTGAACAACTTAGTTTGATACCTGTGAATAAATTTATAGTGATTTGAATTTTTCCAATTTTTCTTATGACGAAGATGATATTTTTCTGAGTGATCCAGAAGAATATAACGGTCTGAAAATCTAGGAAATTATAACATATTCTAGGTACTGTATAATCAAACAGTTTCTGCGATTTGATAATAAAGTGGAACGAATCGAGATACCAAATCGAGACAAACTTCGACCTATAAGAGTATTTCCGATCAAATAACCGTTGATGAACAACTGATCAGTCTCAATGCGGACATATATATTGACAAGATTGGCAATACTCCAGAAACAAATCAGAGCATGAGATTTGTGAAGCAGCTTACATATCCCTTTGTAAATAAGAGAAGAACCATTATTTGTGACAATTTCTTCACCTCGATAGAAATATCAAAATATCTTTTCAGGACGCCCCACGTGCGCACTCCTCAGAACCTGTTTTCGGACTTTTTCGGTATAAACAAACGGTGACATTTCTAAAGAAATCTGACCTCTAACGCCAACTCGTCGCAGACGGCTTTGTATACTCCGAGTTTGTCTTTTACCCTTCTCGGTCAGCCTTTTTTGAGATACCTTCACAACCTATTTGAGGTTTCTTCCCCCTATTTCAAGTCGTACCCGGGCATTCTGATGACGCTGTGGATAGTTCGGGACTCTAATTATTTAATTACAGAAGATAGTTCAACTCTAATGAATACCAGTTAATTCGTGTTAGATAAAGATAGATGGACCGATAACAAAAACTTTATTAAGAGTTAA
>JJOG01004019.1:0-11549 GCA_000715275.1 Gyrodactylus salaris
GATCAAATACATGGTGTGTCCTATATGTGTCAGTGAAATTACTATACCTTCCTATAGAAAACGATAATAACCCTTGATTTTATTATAAAAAACACCTTTGACTAGATCGAAAGAATAAAAAATTGGAAAGGTAAAAGTAACGAGCCAGGCCGTTTTTTCTAAAAATATATTCTTGTATAATTTATTTACTATTTTAAACATAAGAATTGTTGGAAATACCATTATAGAGTCTCTTGTTTCAATTGCAGCTCTTTAAAGTCGATTTATAATAAATTGTATTTTCATTTGAATATGTAACAAATATCATGAAGTGATTATACACTCTGACCAAAAAGCACTTGATTATTCGCCGGTTATTATAATGAGCAAGCTGAACACTTTGACCACAAAACATAGAGATATGATTTGGATATCATGCTGTGGGTTTTGATAGTTTGATCAACTTGGAATTTATCCGCAAGAAATGTATAGTATGGCTCACAAAACGGCTTGTAAACTGATTCCAGATGCTTAAGGAGTTACTTTGAATAATCAAAACCAAAAGAAGAGCATAAAATGAGAACCCCTTTTAAAACCCCTTTTCGTGAATGTAATGAAAGTAGCTGAAGAAGCAACTGAGGGTCATAAATGTATGACATTCAAAAAAGGAAAAATATTTAGTAACAAAAACGTGTTGAAAATGAGAATTATATTATTAGAATAGAATATTGAAAAATCGGTGCAGGAAAAATTGAGTCCCACTTTAGCTACGACAAATAAATTGGAAAAATATTCACATATTTGCCGCCCTAATAGCCAGGGAAATGTGATTTTATTCAAACATTTTTCAATTCAAACTTTTCTCTGTAAAAACATAAAGAAATAATAGAAAAGTTCGAGGGAAAGACCAGAAAACAAGAATGTCTAAAATTATGCATTTCCTGTTTCCCATTTCTTTGCCCGTTATGTAACGAGTTTTTCGTTTTTCCTACTACTATTGGATGAATTTAAAATTTGTTTTCCTTCTTTTCTACGCAACTGTCTTTATTTGGAGGCTACTTAGCAAAAGTTATATTGAATTAAAAGATGGTTGATAATAGCGTCGCTAGATATCTAAAGACCTAATGACTAGGGCTCCCAAAAAGCATATTTTGATACATTGTACAAACTAATAATAAATAACTATTCAAAAATGCTGTAGATATCTTGGTTTAGGAGTTAGAAAAGCCTATTTTAGCATATTGACCGCCAAAAAGCATTTAGCATATTATTGAGAATATTGAGATAAATAAAGCATTTTAGAGGTTCTAAGATACTATTGAGATATTGATATATTGATTTTAAATCTAAACAGTTAGAGTGACATGAAGTTTTATTTTAGGCCGAAATTTTAATCAAAAAAACATTTTTTAACTATTTTATTTAAGAGGCTTCTCATTTGAATTGGTAGATTTTTTTATTTATGCACAATCGCTCTAAAAAGGAAAGCATATTTTCAGCATATTTCTGGCAAAAAAGAATATTATTTCCAAAAAATAAATACTCAAAATAAAGCAAATTTTCTCGGAGCCCAACTAAAGGATTTTGTTATTTTTAACCTTGGAAGCCTAGATTCTAAAGCTGTGAGATTTTTCGATTTTTTATCAGGTTAATTTAATTTTGAAAGATTCTTGGTTACGAAGCATATACCTTCAATACAGGCCTATCATTTCAGGTCATTTTTATGAGCAAACTTAATGGGAAATAAATTAACCCACGATACGGAATTAAAAAAAGTATATTATTAAATGAGACAGAATGGTCAATTAACTGAGAACAGAAGAGAAGCATTAGAGACAATATACTGTGCTTTATTTAGACTAATTATCATCAAAGTATGTACACTAAGTAAATGCCCTTTTACAATTTAATTACAGCGGAAACTCGTAAGATGAGCCCCGTAATGATACTACTAATAAGGGGTGCCTATAGTAGCATGAAAAGTAGACATACTGAGGCTAATAAGTGTTTCGATCCTTCTGCATATCGATTTTAATTAATGACTTGAAATATGACAAGAACTATTCCTAGACATATTTCGACCTACCAGGTCTCTTCAGTAGGTCTATATTCACCGAAACCCCTGAATGGGATTCGAACTCGGCACACTTATTCGCCTCAGTATGACTACTAGTCATCATCCCTTAATAACTGTAATTAAATTTTAAAACACTACAAAATCGTTGATCAATTGCAATATTGAGAAAAATATATTTTGTACAAATCTGACTTGGTTACCAAGTTCGAATCCCATTCAGGGGTTCGGTGAACAAAAAATGATTATCACACACTACATTTCACAATAAAAGTCACAATAACTAACAGCAAATCAGAAATATGCGTTTTGAAGAGCCAACTTGATAGAGAAACAAAAACGTTTCTTTTCATAGAATATTTAGCGTTTAAGAGAGCCTTAAATTATTAAAACGCTTGTATCAAATAAGACCAGAGAATTGTATAGTTTTGTAGAAATCAGATGACGTTTGATATCATCTTGTCATGAGATTTTTCTGAGAAAAGAAACTTTTCAATTTGCCCACTCCGTGCTAGTTGGAAGAGATTTCTTCTGGCATTCTAGGAGTTGGGATTGAAGCTCAAAAAGCCAGAGAAAAGATATGAATTTTAAGATGAATCAATCAACGTTTGAAAGGGCGAATTTCAAGAGAAATATGAATAACTGAATATTTGAGAATATTAATGAGGAAAATGTTATCAAATCACGCATGTTAGATAAGCTAATTATTTAAACACACAGAGGGAAAGAAAGAGAGAAGATATGATTTCAAAATTCAGTTGTGATTTTCTTTCCCTGTGAATTGCTAGAAGTATAATTCACGTTATATATAGCATGTGCACGATCAATTACTTGTAGGCTTGCTGAGGCTGCGAGGATTTTCATCAAAAATTAATTATCGGAGCAGTGAATAAGCGATTTTTGCTCATTTTTGTTTGCAAATATAGGGTTACCTATAGGTACGAAGAAAGCTCCCTGAGTTTTGGTTTGCTGATTTGAAGTTTTCTGATTCTTTTCCATCTTTTTCAAAAGGAAGTTTCAGTAAATTCCGAGATGGCGGCTATGGTTATTTTACTCAAAAAAGAAGGTGAATAGAGCTGATTTAATCCAGGAATTCTCCATATTGTAACCATGTCCGTCATCTTGGATCTTACTGAAACTTCTTTTTGTAAAAGCTACGAGGGAAAATACAATTTTCTTAATTAGAATTTTTTTTGATTGCTGATGATACGGAATATTGAGTAATGTTGTTTCCTTATCATATTCTAGAGAATGATTGATTATTTTTTTATTTTGAAACATAAAAAACTAGACATTAGATTGTTATTGTACGAACTAAAATATGAAAATACTGTTTTCGAGTTAGAGTCTCTAAAAATGAGTTTTAAGTGAAAAGAAAGGTGAATTAAGGTTTAAAATATGCTCTTTTAGCATATTATTCAGTAAGTACTCAACGAAATGTTATTTGATATTCTTAAAGAGTAGGTGTTAAAACTCATAAATGCCATAACACAAATTGTTATTGCATCTGCAATGTGCTAATGTTCAAAATAGAAAAAATAAATAACAGTTTTTCTACACAAAATTTTTTATATTCAGAATAATCGGCGAAATATTACCTAGAGAGTGCACAATCGTTCAAATGGCCAAGAAGAAATAGGTAAAAATCCTATTCATATTTGCAACTGTGTTAAATATAATTGATTATTCATAATTTAACACATTATTCAGCCATGATTACTTAACGTCAACCGATAATGAGAGAAGGCAAAAATAGATGACATTTCGATTGATATTTGGGTGAAGGATATTTTTAAACAAAGAAATCCCTCCATTTACCAACAAAATGAAAAGCCTCGTTTTTTGCCTTATTGTGGAATGATTATTACTGAGATACTGTATCTGTTAATTTCATTAACTTCTTTGAGGGAACAAGACTGTTTCGGATAGAAAAATTATGGTTAAATCATAGCATAAACGGAAAAGTAAATAATTTTTATTTTTTTCGATAAAAATAACTGACCAATGAGGTCGAATGTGAATATAGGTACTTATTTTTGTTATTTTAGAATCATCCATTCATCTACCACTCACGAGTAGAAACATTGTCAGGACTTGACAAATCGAAAATGTTTTATTTGAATTAGCAAGAAATTAAGACAAATTTTTTTTTGCTATTTTTCTTTTACTTTTCTGTCAAATTTTCAGGTAATTAGCTCTTTTGCTCACCGCCCTGCTAATAATTGACTAATTATTTTGCTATCAAATTAGGGAGATTTTAAAAAATTCAATATTCAGGCCAAAATTTAAAAGCATAATTACTAATTAATGATTTGGTATGTGCAAGTGTATGTGTTGACTATAATGACCGGTTAAAGTGAATAATAAATAGTGTTTTGGTCAAAGTGTTTAATGAATTTTTAATAAATCAACTTTTAATAACCAGCGAGATTTTTGAAAAGACTATAGATTTGAAAAATGTAAATTTTATAAGATTTTCTGATGTAATTTTGGGAGAGAAAAAAACCTTTTATGATTTCTCCGAGAAAGGTTAATTGATGGAATTGACAGGGCCAAAAATATACTTTTCATCCCTCTTTCAAACAATGATTCCTTTTATCAAATTGATCATGGTCGGTATTTTATGGGAATAGTAAATTTTAAAATCTCAAGACTGCATCTGGTAGCCAAAAGTATCGATAAGGAAGTATTATCAAAGATTCACTTGAAAATAAAATTTATTTTTGGTGCTCAAGATCTTATAGAGAACATTTCTGAGCAAATAAAAGTCAAATTCCTGTCCAAAATGGGCCGAAATAAAAATAATTTTCACATTTTGAATATAACGATTGAGGGAAATACTTTTTTTGTTCAACTATCAACTTTAGAAAACATGCAGAAAATTTAGTATATCAAAAACACTTTTAATACATGTCTGTCACATTTTTAGATACATTATTGAGCTTTTGATATTAAAATTATTTCTTCTAGTAAATATCGTTCAAGTTAAGAAATAAAAGGTGGGAGATTCAACATACGGATACCTGATGTGGTAAGTATTCAGTTGAAAAATGAATCAGATACTCACCTTCGTTTGAGTTCTCTGCAAAGTTCTCAGCAATCTCATTTTCTTTAATCGGATTCGAAAGAACATTTCCAATGTATTTGCTAAATTCTAAGCCGGATTTGAAGGACGAGTTTGCTGGAAGGTCCCCGAAGGAGACACGGCGGCGCGCGGCGCTTGTTGAGGATGAAGCTGACAACTTGCGATCTTCGATATCGTCAATTTCTATTCAAAAGATTTTGGGTTAAAATTATTTTGGCTGTGCAAGTAACAAAAGTCGTTGATTCAAATAATGAGAAGAGGAAAAAGTCCAAATGACTTTCACTCTATTTCAATTACTCTTCACAAGTATGAAGAAGCTGTGTGTAGGTAGTACGGCTACCCAATGGACTAAATTGTACTTGATTTATTTTAAAAGCAAAGAAAAAGAAATGGACTTTTTGGTATTTTTCCCTTTCAATGGACTATTTTCACAATTTCCATGCCTACAAAGTTAAAAAGTTATATTTTATTCCAATGGAATAAATTAAAACAACATTATCTCACCAGTGGGTATCATCTTTCGGGTGTTTAAGATTTGCTTTTTAATAAAAAAAATTCCTCATAAAGACCTTTCATAGATCAGACCAAAACCATCTGAGATTTGTATATTTAATTGAGATTATCTTTTAATCGTGGGCTATTTTTTGAATAATCGCAATCCTTTCACAAAAGTTTTCTACTATTTAATAAATACATACATTTTATATAAAAGCCAACTCTAATTATTTCTAAAATGGACGGAAAAATTAGGCTCAAATCAGTTTTACCAATGGAAAATTTGAGGACAAATAAATTAGTTTTTCAAGTATTAGATCAGAATACAGGTGATTCTTTGAAGACTATTTTAGATAAAGCAACTATAGAGAAAGTGAATTTCATCATTAACCAGACATTTCATCCTTATTTGGACTCTTCAGTATGCCATAAGGAGGAATCGAACTGGCGACGAGTAGATTGGTCAACCTTTAAAGTTGCTTATAATTAAAAAAGTGGATCCATCTACAGGTAATTTAACAAAAGGATTTTTTACTAAGAAGTAGTGCTCATGTAACCTTGGTGGTTACTTTCATAAATTTAAATATAAAGAATTATTGACATTTAAGTAGTTTTACTCTTTTGGAAATAAATATTCTTTCCTGTCAGCGATGACAATGGATAACTAATTTGATACAAGAGTTTTTCGATGGAATTTAGTAGAGGATGAAGAGATCTTTGATTGAGCTATTCATATGCTGATTAAGAATGAATGCTGTTTATGCAAATTTTGAGGAGAAAAAGACGTAATCTACCTTTCTTTACTCATATTTCACTTGAATTAATTAATTACGATTGTCGCAACAATTCATTTCAAAGTTCCTAAAACGCTATTCTCTCCCGTTCTATCGAAACCGAGCGTTAAACAATTATCCCTTTTGCCTTTATACTCTGACTAGATAAGGATGTAGCGTGTGTAGACCTCAACAAGCAGTCAGTTAATAGTCAGCTCTCCCCAAGAGAAGGAATGAAACAGGATCGATCACTGATTTATTGATTTCGCAAGTTGAGAATCTAATCAAGACTCAGATAAAATGAGGGCAGGAAAACTAATTAGACTGAGTGAGCAACTTTATGAAATTAGAAGTCTCCCCGCCACCCATTTCTTTGGGAATGAATATTCATAATCCATCATTATATAACAATATTGGATCATATTCTATTGTTTCTTCTTTCCCAACACAAGGCTTGCATTCATTTTTAATAAACTGTACACATTTTGATTTCGGGTAGCGTAAAAGGCATTCCAATAACCCGATAAATTAATTTTTGAGTAAATTGAAGCGTAACGAAAATGAGTTGATATGCTTCTATTTTTAATTTACAGTGACTTGTAGGAATCCATTCGACTATACCAAAATGGTTTTGTGCAAATAAATATGAGACTGATTTCAAGAATTAACCAAAATTTTTAATGTTGAGAAATTTAGCTTTTCTTGATTTCAACAACAAATTTCAACTTTACTGATGAGAAGCAGAAGTCTAAAAATTCATGCTGAAAAAAATGACCCGCCAATAAAATTTTGATAATTCAATTTCTTTTAATTTCAAAATAATCCAGAAAAAAATAATTTTCTCTATATTTATCAATCGGGTTTCCCCAGAAGTTTGACTAATTTTACAGTGGCATTTCAATGTATTTCTAACTTGTAGTAGAAAGATTTTTTCTAACAAGAGAAATTTACGAGGCAAATTCAAGTTTCAAGAATTACACCATTTTTAAGATCAAATGGTATTAATTTCAAGATTATTCTGAAAATACATCAGTAAATATTTTAATCCTTATGATAGGGCTATCAGAAATTTTCATTTCCCAAGCAGTCCCTCATCAAACTGGAATAACTAGAATGACAATTTGTGATACTAAACCGAAATTAACACTGTTTTCATTGGTGGTACAGACACACTAGAACACACAAAAATTAGTAATTAATGACACATATTTAAATACGTGCATTTCATTGGTTGTTCGAGCTAAAAATGGATTGCAATTAAAAAAGAGAGAAAAAGGCAACAGAAAAAAACTTTTGTAAAAAGGCATTTGGTAGCCCTGCTGATGAATTTACTCGAAAAATATTTGAAAAACTATATAATTATTGACTCACTAGGGAAGACTCTTGTTTTAATTTTTTCTAAATGACAAATTTATTTATTTTACAAACTGGTTTAAAAAAAGTTTAAAATTTTCTAAAACATGTTTCAATTTTAATAATGTAATATATTACTCATGAGTAGGCGTAACTCACCAGCAACAGTATCTTGATAAAAGGAAATTGCTGATTTTCGATTTTTGAACGCAGTCTCGCTGCCGACTGTCGCTCGCCTCAGATTCTCCTGGCCTGTGGACTTGGCGTTCTCTGAATTCTCACTTGACTCTAAATCTTTCTTAGCGTCCATTCTGAGACCTGTAGAGTGAAAAGGAAATCGTCAGCATTGAGAATGTAATAAGAGAGAAAAGTGTAAACGATGAGATGATAGTTGGAAATAATTTATTTGGTCAAAAGGGAAGAAATCTAAGAGTTTAAACTAATGAACAGCTACGGTGATCATGTTATAACAGTTGGCTCGTAGCGGCCAGTGATCTCGGCTACTCCGCAAATCTGTATTCCAATGTCGATCGTTTCACTGAGGTATTCCTAGGGGAGAATATTAAATTAGAATAATCGATTTTTTCACTCTCTCTTTAGCCTAACAGATCACCAGAGAAACGAATCTGTTGAATCCTACTCAGTCATAGAAATGAAATAACATTACTTTTTGTTAATTTTCAAGCAACAGGGCAACGAAGGAAATATCAATTTTTTATTACACTCTGAAATACTATTTTTATTCATAAAAATGAGTAAAATTAGTAAATAAAAATTTAGTATCGATCGAACTCTTACTTCGTCCTAGAAAAAAACTATTGAAAATTACAGTATTCGAATAATTATTTAACCGTAACCTTCCTCAATTCTTTAGAGAATTGATCAACACATTTCCTCAACAACGCGTGATGCATGGTTTGATCTAAATTGGTTCTAAATAGTCATTCGTCTTTAAAAAGGCAAAAAGCTATCTATACATTTTTAGACACTCGCATTACTATTAGGTTGATTCATCTCAACTTGCGCGCTGTTTAAAATGGTATTTGATATTTCATAAAACGTCATGAAAACAATTTTTAGAAAAAAAATGCGGGTGATTCATTCTCTGTTATTTTATTACGAAAAATTTCAACTCCTCTATTTCTTTTGATAGAAGTCCAACGGTTATTGACCCTGCGTTTTACGGACAGAGATTATAAAGAATAACTTCTTCATATCTATCACCTATTGGGTCTCTGTATGACTGGCCCCAATTTAGTGTGAACCAATTAAAATTCTTAAGGAAACAAGAAAATAAGAGCCCAAGAGTCGTTTTTTCTTAATTTATAACCCGGGACATGACATTTTCGACCTTTAATAGCTTCAAGTAGAGGATCCGCTAGTAAATGGGATGAAAAGTCACATATTATTTTATAATTTTCGATTAATCCTACCTTGAAAATTTTGAAAATATTTGATTTGGCGAGACACGTTTTTACAAGTATACGCACTTTAATAAGACAAATTTGTGACTAAAACTTTGACCGAGTATTCTCAAGTTGAAAAATAATCTTTTAAGAGTTGAACGGTTGAAAGAAAAAATGCTCATAAAGGAGTGAATATCTTAGAATCCAGGCATATTTTAACAATTTTCAAATTTTAATTCTGCTGAATTGATAAATTCTCAAATCAACTTTAACTTTACAACGTTGATGAAGTTCAGAGAATATTATTCTTCGTATAATAATTATTTCAGGATATATCTTGAATTTTCCGTATAATTCTAGTGATCAGTAATGAGTAGGGCCACACAATGAATTTTTTCGTGGCAAGTCTGTTTCTTCTGTAGAGAACGAAAACGATGCTAAAGATACTCTAGTACCCGGGGTCCAAATGATGAAATGTATTAATTATGCATTAATTGAATACCTCTTTTACACACTTTTTGATTTCATTTGTTAAAAATTACATAGCATCTATAAATAAAATTATTTTTGGTTTCTATGTGTTCTATCTTTTTTCTCTTAGAATTGAGTTTCATAGCCGAGTCTAACTCTCTTCGGGTTCACATGAGGGGTTATAATGGGGGAGGAAGTTTTAGAAACTATTTACAAAGTAAATTTGTTTCAAGGAGGGAGGAGACCGGAATCTGACTCTTATTGGTGCGTCAGGATCCACTATAAAAGCAGATCTTGAAGATTAAACCATTATTTCTCAATTATGTCTAAAGAACGAAACAATGCACTGTCATTCAAAAAATATATATTGCATGTATCATGGATAAGGCAGTTTCTGCTTTAACAAAAGAAAATCTTGCATCAAATATTTGTGAAATTGACTACTCCTAATTGATATATTGTATAATAAAACTGGAATTACAATAATCTATTATTCTGGTGACAAAATTGGAGTTCTTTGAGAATAAAGTCAATATGAAGGATTATATCGCTAAGAAATTGGTTACAAATGTTATAATCTTCTTATAAGTACTGCCGATTGTGATGATATTTGCGAATAAAATTTTTTCTTAAAAATTCATTACCTTTTTTGAAGTAAATTACCTAAAATTGTTGCCAAAATGCATTATTTTATTTTTGATATGCATTAACATTGTGTGGCCTTAGTAATGAGTTCTTTATTCACTCTTTCATGAGATATAGACTAATATATCAAGAAATACTCATATATCATCAAACATTGACATTTTGTTAAAAGAATAAAGAATTGGAGATAATTGAATACCGAAAAGGTTGAAACTCATAAACACTACCGGGATCAAGAGATAAGAAATGCTAAACTGGCTATCATAATTTTATCAAGTGTTTTACGAGATACGCACGTGTAAAAATCCATCCATCCTTGGCAATTTGAATTCTTATCAATTTTTATAAGCATTTAAACAAATTATTGACTTGTTTCAATCTACGAACATAGAACAAGAAGAGCCTAATAGAAATATTTCTGAACCTTTCTATACACTTTTACATACCTCTCATGAGTGAGGGACGATAGCATTTCCTTGTAGATTATCTCCGTTGACAAGCAGTTTCGAGGGTGGGGCGATCATCCTCTTCTTCAGTTGTCTGAGTTTGAAAAATTAGTCAAGATAAATTTGGGAAACCGAATCCCCCACTCAAGTCACTGCTGATTGGTAAATTACTCCAAGTCTCAACTCTACACTGAAATAAAAATATAAATCCTTTATTACGGAAAAGACTGAGTGTAAAATCAATTTTTTGGAGGTGGAAATCATCAAGAGAGAAGAAAACTATTTTAGTAGAATAATACAAGAGGCCTTAGAAATAGGCAATAATTCTACTTTTAATGGTAAAATTGGGTCGGTAGCCATAGAGAGTCATTGGTTCCAACTTTATCAATCACTATAATTCTTAAGCTATTTATGTAATTAATAAAGGATAAGGACTTTTATTTTTATTTCAGTGTAGAGGGTAGAGTTGAGACTAAAAGTAATTGACCAATCAGGAGTGACTTGAGTGGATATATATTTGAAGCTAGAATGAGTATGGTTTATGTATGAAGGTTTTGATGTAGTGAAAAGGAGGGGATTTGGTTTCCCAAATTTATCTTGACGATTTTTCAAACTCAGACAACTGAAGAAGAGGATGATCGCCCCACCCTCGAAACGTCTTGTCGCCACCCCCCTATTATTATTATTATTATCCTACATTGAAGGAGGAACTTTCCTTTTTCAAATAAAAAACTTTTTTCTATAAAAGTCCTTCATACTCCGGCCTTCAAGGATCAATTATTCATAATTTTCAGTCGTCATAATTTTCAAATTAGGATTGAT
>JJOG01004020.1:0-10722 GCA_000715275.1 Gyrodactylus salaris
CGCTAGAATTAAAACAGTGGCGCGGGTTCTGAATTCAAAGGGAAGGAATTCAGGATTGGAAGCGCTCGCATAAGTGGATCATTGAGTAGTATTAGTAAATTTGTGAAAATATGTAAAAACGAGAGGATAGCCCAGTGGCTAGTGCATTGGACTCCCAATACACTGGTTGAGGGTTCGATTCTCGCCTATGACATACTGATGATTCCTAACAAGGATGAAACGCGTATATGTCTGGTTGATACTATTTCACGAATTTATCAATACTTTCTCATATATGACTTATTCAGATTTCTACCATTAAATAATTATTTCTATATATTTCGGGAAATTGTGCTGATTCATGCTTAGCATTATGAATTCATTGTATGGGTCTATTATTTTAAAATGAAGCTTGAAATTGACAAAATGACAATGACAACCCGGTGTTTTATTTATACAAAAATTATAGAATTGATTAAAAGTTTAAAACTTTTTAATAGTTTTGAGAGAATAAATACCGGTCAGAGAGAGCACAATCGTCCAAATGGTCAGAATAAATACCGCGAAAATTCTATATAATTTAGCAAATATTAGCTATATTTTTCATCATTTTAACTTCATGTTTTGGTCGCCCTGCTAATATGACCTCTCTTATTCAACTATTCCTGAAAAATAAGTATTTTTATTAATTTATATTTTTTGATCTTTTATGAAGGTTCTGAAGAATGAAACTATCTGTCGATAATCCCATGTGGTAGAAAATTAGAACGAATTTTGATAAACTTGATTCACTCTTGAATTGTCAAGACATAATTGAGAAATTTATAGTGTGGATTCATGACTCAATATGAAATAAATTAAAATATGATTAAAATGCCATATTATCGATGTTGGTAATTCTCCCAATTTGAAAAAATATTCTCAAGTTGGATATTTTAAATCTTTTACCTTTGAAGAATCATATCGCTCAAGGTTATCAATTCATGTATTTCTCACTTATCAGAATGTTTTGAGGAAACGCTAGAGAATGAGGAAGACGAGGAATCGCACGAGTCATTCTTCTCCTCCAAGAATTCTTCCAGCGTTTGCGGTTGCTTGGCTAATTCCTCTTTCGTCTTAAACTCTAGGAATTTGCTGTGCTTTGTGAAAAAGTAGGCGATGAGGGGATAGATCGGAGGTATTGCAAGACCCAAGAGTATTAAAGCGACTTTGGCGCCGACGAACTTGCCCTCTCTGAGGCCACCATACCAGAGATCGTTGAGAATCGACTGAGTGCATGGGTGAGCAATGAAGAGCTTAGATTCGCAGAGATATGCGAGACTGAGGCAGGTGTTCTTGCTGAATGTCTTCAGTTCATATGTGAGCAATCTCTTGGCCTGCTCTGCGTCATGTCGATAACAGTGCGCCTGTAGTTCTACCGCGAGACGTTCAAAGGTACTAAAATAAATGTTCATTTAAACTATAAACAGAGCATCCCAATGTCTTGACAGTTATATTTTTTTCTTGTGGTCTATTTGATTTGAAACGATTAAAACATGATCAATTTTACTCGTAGCAATCCCCTATTAATTTTATAAAGTCTTAAAATGTCTTATTTTAGTCGATAAGGACTTATTTCTTTCCGTCCTAAAATGAGGTATTTTTTCGATTTACCTATAGAAACAAAATAATCTTGTTTCTCAAGCCTTTCTCTCAACCAATGTAAATTCATTTAGCCAAGTATAGATATATAAAAGTTGGTCATTATACTGTACTACCAACCATGCGGAAGAGAGCTCCTACAGATTATTCAAAAGTGCTTAAATACACGAGGAAATATCCGGATGATGTTCAATAACTTAACTTGATTTTTAATAAGAATATTTATAAATTTACTAATTCTTCTTAAACGTCTTTTTTATTAAGTCCTAGAATTAATAAGGTCTTACAATTTTTTTTATTCTATTATTTTGATATGCTCTGATTATAAGGCCTGATGTAAAGAAAAGTAAACTTTTAGGAGCTTGATAAACATAATAAAGATCTCTAGATAAAAAGAATATGTAGAGCTTTTGAAAGGAATTTTTAGTTACTCACTCTTCCCATTCTTTGAGTTCCTTTGTAAATTCAACCTCAGAATCTGCGTCGACTACCTTACGAAGGCCACGCAGGATCTTGACTGATAAGAGAGCCTGGAAAAAGGTAAACATTTTAATCAGGGTTATCGAAACATGACAATAAGAGATTTTAATCCTTCATGACCCAGTGAGACATTCAGTTTGATTCAAGATAACTTTTATTGTGAGTATAATACAAGCATGACTTTTCAACAACTGAAAGAAACAGTTTTAGATTATGCATTTTTGCATGTAACTTTTACGTTATTCGTCCGATTCAGTTCAAATTTTTTTTAATTTTGGAGAATATTCATGTATTGAAAAAGCTTAGAAGAATTCGTCTTCAACCTCTCATTTTAAAATGAAATCAAGTTTAGAGAAAAATTTAAACTTCTGTACGAAGTCAATTATTGGAAAAATATCTCAAACAAACATTTGCCTCATAAAAATTCCTTCATATTATCAAATAATTCTTTGCTTGCGTCATGAAGGGTTAAATTAAGCTTAAATTTCTTCTCCTTTTGTACATTGCTCATCGAATTATATGTCAAGTTGAAAATATTTCATCTGGTAACTGAGATTTCGAAAAAAATGAGACATACAATTTTTTTAGTAACTTTAAAGGAGATGTTTTTTTGAAAAATGTTAAAGACACAATGTCTTCAGAATTTGCCTCGCTAATTAATCTGCAAACAAATTCTCAAAGATTTTCTATGCTTGGACCTAGGCGGGTTAAGGTCAATAAGTTCAAAATGATCCTCAAAGAGTATGAGCAATTTGAAAAGATTTAAAAATTATCAGATACTAAATTATCATTCAAAAATACACCTTTCTTCAGACTTGATGTATCGAAGAAGTTATTATGAATGATTTAGGTCCCAACTGCAGGATATTGGAAATTTTGACAGATGAGATTTATCCATATTACTTAATTATTTAAAAAAAACAGTTTTCCAGACTAAATCAACGTGACTCACCTTTGCAATCGACTCTTCGCCACTAAGGACCATGTACCTGGCAAGTTCGTACTTTTTTGACAAGAGGGCCCATTGCAAAAGCTCTGTGTAGGGATATCGAAAGTGGAAGATATGTATGAGAGAGTCGGGATCTGCTGGGCCGTCGAAGCTGCTCTTCATGGCATCAATATTTGCGTTGACGTTGTTTGAAGAAAAGGACGCCTGGTTATCGCAATTTTGTGAGGCTTGGTTGATGAACCTTGATGAGCTCTTCAGTGAGAATATAGTCGCTTGCTAGTAATGAATACACAATTCAGTTTAACTATATTGAGATATGAATCTATGGATACCCACTGTAAATGCTAATTTGATGTTAATCTCCTTTGAAAAGACACTTGAGCTCTGAAGTGCTAATATTAGACAGAAACATAGGGAAAGAAGCTGAGTTAATCAATTTTTATTCGAATTCACCTAAAGAATTAGGTGTATTCAATTTTTCAAAATTCTTTACTTTATAGTAAAAAGGGTTAATAGTAGATCACAAGAAGAATTTAGAGAAAAATGAGGATGCGAGTCTTTTTTAATGTTAGAGATGAGATAAAATATGATTCGAGGAAACTCACTTTACTCTAAAGTTTTAGTGAAAGCGTCAATCAATATGTTGTTCAACTTTGATAAAATAACCAAACTTTAGCAGAGAGGTTATTAGGAAAGGAACTCACTGAGGCTCGATATATAGACTTGTAAATAGACGGGTGGTTGTTGTCTGAGTTAACAGTTTTAATGTTCATCGAGGCTCGAGGTAGGTCAAAGTTTGGTGAAAAGTTATTAATGTCACTAGAAAAGCTTGCATTATGGTTCCTGAAATGACCTGATGTCTTACTAACAGAATACGGATGCTGATAACCACCGCCAATGAGGTTTTCAACCAATTGCCCAACCAATCGTAGGGTTATTCGCTGTAGAATATGAGTTATAAAATTATCATTCTAATTTTAGTTTTGAGCACAGCCACCATGTAATTATTATTAAATTTCCTTCTTGAAGTGTCAGCTTTTATTTAGGAGAATCAATCTAGCCCCTTGATTAAGACTTCCTTCTGAATTTTGTTGTTTTAACAAGGAGCTATCGAATTTTTACATGGAGGACGTGAAAACCTTTATTAAAGAACTGAAAATCAATTATATTATCCCGTCTTGAAAGAGGTAGAAACGTGATTTTGAGAACTTGTTTACTTTTTCAGTTGTCTCGAAGAAAAATGAACTTTTCGGATAAATCAGCGGAATAGAAAATCAATCAAGATGTTTCACTATTGCGATTCGGTAAAAACCAAAATTTTTCCATCGTATTCTCATCCTGTCATCTCCATAAATTCGATGGCCGAAAAAAACCAAAGATGAAATACTACAGCTCAAAAAAGAACAGATACTATTTACAAGATACCCTTGATCGATTTTAGCTTAGTCATAATATAGCTTTCGTGAAAGTATACCTTTTTCGACTAAAAGTTGTAGAATTTTATTTTAGAGGTATGTTGCTTCCCGGACATGCAATGATTTGGAAAATTAGTTGTATTATATAATTAAATATAACAGTTACTCATTCAGGATAAGATTCATATAACGAGGCAATCAAGTGAACATTTAAACAAGATGAATCCTTTAATAATTATTTTTCCACCCCTTGGGCTCAAGTTTAAATCAGGCCATGATTTAATACAAGTAGAGAGAGTTCCATAGTGTAAAAATACTGATTATTTTTAAGAAATATTCATCCTCAATGAAATGACTAGTCCAATTCAAGAGTTCGCGGTCATTTCATTTTGAAATATAGAAAGAATTTTATTTTAGATTGAATGAAAACATTCAATATTTCAATGAAATCTCACAGGTCAATCATTCTGTTTGGCTAGAATTTCTTTCTTTCCCCCGAGTCATAACACTTTTCACTGCCAAGTATTACATGATGGGATTTTAATTATGGACTGAAATGAATAATTTTCCTTCTTTTTGAACCCAACAACTAATTAGATTGCTTTATTAAATTTAGTTGTATTCATTGTTCTAGATCAGACGTGTCAATAGTCTGCATGCGTGCAAATATCTGCACACTTGAATTTTGTTGCCTAAATTTTATTTATTTCCCGATGAAATTCTATTGGCCATTAGTCATTTTAGAGTACTTTTCTCAAAGAAGGTTGGCTACGATATTCTTTCTTTTACAAAACTTAATCAAATGACAAGAGATTGTTTATCAATGATGTTACACGGAAAATTTGATTTGCACACTTGGTGCCAGTTATGATTTTCAATGAGGAAAGTGTACGCCAGAGGCAAAAAAGTTGACAGCCCGTTCTAGATTGAATCGAGAAAATTTACTGTGCCCAAGTTAATTCACTTTTCAAATTTCTCTGACCTGAAGCTCGCTGCTTTCTTTGCCATTACTAAACAATGTTTAGCAAGCATGTTTTTATTAGGAAATTGTAGTTCAGACAAAACCTTGAATATTTTAAGCAAAATAGAATTTGCCTACTCATGATGAAAATATTAAAAAAGAATTTTAAATATCGAACTCAATATGTCCAAAATTAAAAAAATAAACTCACTGGCCTTGCGCCAATGAACTTGACAAAGAGGCGATAGAGAGATTTGCTAGTATTAGAATAGGCAATTGAATATAGTTCTTCAAGGCGATGGATCGTGAGGAATTTCTTCATTGATAAGCCCTTCTCCAAGATGAGCTGAACGAATTCTAATCTGTCATTGAGTAAGGCATCTGTCATTGCGCTTTCCAGTGTGCTCATCTAAGTTTGATATTTCATTTTAGATTTATTGTAGACAAAAATCAAAAAGATTATGACAAAATAGTTGAGGGGACAAATCAGTTTTACACAAAGAAGCATACAACATTATCGCTAGTAGTAGTTAGGAGAGGCTCCAATGATTTTGACACTATCATAGCGAAACGGTTAGTAGTACTCTTAAAGAATCAAGTTAAATGTTGATTTTCTTTCAATCTTAAACCAAGCTTTAAGTCTTTCTGACGATGAGGGTAGAAATCCTTCTCATGCTCACAAGCTATAGGAACTGAGGATGGACCAAACAAAAACTGAAAATTTTATTTGACAAATACAAAAACATGAAAAATTCAAAGAAAATGTATAATAGGTTTTAGTAAAATATTCAAATGGATTATCATCAAATCTGGGATATCGGAAAAAACTCCAAAGTGTCTTAATCTATATTCGGTTAATTCTCCGCCATATTTTAGGAAATTAGTTTAAACTCATGTTTGAGCGACGCGAGTATTATTTATTCATGCATTATGCAGTTTTGATAGAATACTTCTCAAAATACTATTTTTAATAAAAAAACGAGATCAGAAAATCGTAACCGCAAATCTTTTCATTGTTGAAAAATACAGAAAATTATCAGACTCGAAATTCACAGAAATAAAAAAATCAGTGAATTAGGGCTATAAATAAAGAGGATTTATATTTTTTTCCCAAGGAAATATTCATAATTAGAGGAATTCCAAGAAGAAATCTTTCCTTATAAATGAGAAAAAAATCCAATACCCGAAAATATATCATGTTACACAAAATTGCTATACGTCCGTGAGGATATTGATCGATGTTAGGAAATGTACTTCTGTATTCATCAAGATATTTTAGATAATCATTAACCCTTTCAAGGTCGCTTAATTAAACATACCGGCCATTCTACAGAGCTCTTGAATACTTTAGATCTCGCAATGTCTGATCTGTTCCAGGCCATTGTGAGAGATAGCTGTTCTGCAGGAGTAAGATTCTGTCCGGACGCTGGGAAGAAAAATATTATCAAGTTCTTTTGAGTGCATCTTTGAATATTTTCCTAGATCTCTTTCCGTTCTAATCTGAGGTGGGGAATCAACTTTTACATTTTACTCTACATGAATCGATGAGATCATCGACTAAAATTCGCAAATATTCTAAGAGTTTTCTCTCCAGTGCATTGAGAGATTCTTTCCACTCAAGTACAGTGACGAGAGTGGAAAGAGTGATGGACAAAATTCTTGAGATTTGAAGCCGAACGAATATATAATTATACACCTTCTTTCCACTTCATGATATAAGCTTACCTTGGAGTAGGGCAGTTAGTATGGCAATATCAATCTCATCACTGGCACCCTCACCCATGCGAAAAACGCTTATCTAAAGGGAAAAAATATATAAGTGATTTTTTCGATAAATTATTTTTCTCATAAAAATCTCTAGTTCATCGTGAAATTACTCTAAGTATGGGTAGAGTTCAAAGTAAAAGAGTAAAGATGTTGGTATTTGGTGTTATTATTCTCGACATATAAAGAAAACTAGGCTTTGTCTATAAGAAAAAAAGAATGTTACAATGGATTTTGATAAACATGATTCGGATATCATTTTCTAAGCAAAAAAAATACGATTGTAATAGTACCAGGACTGTCAACAAAATATTGAAACAATGCGATGAAATTCAAGAAAGAATGAGCGAAGAATCGCCTGGGGCAAAAAAAATTTTAAATTGTTATTCGATAGAAAAGACATTGGTAGATGAAATGAAGTTGAATAATCAAGATTTCGGCAAAGATTGCATTAGAAGAAAATGAAACATATTTCATAAGAGTCTTGTTAGATGGCATAAAGAAGATTTGTACCTTTGATAGACAGAAAGCGTATCCGGATGATAGAAAGATTCTTAACTACCCTTCAAACTTTAAAGAACTCGATAAAGAACTGATTTTAGTTTAGACCTCCGTCAGCTTGATTCTTTCATAAAATTCAAAAGTTATTGCGCGAACAGAATTTTCAATTGGTGTTATTACTAAGAATCCAATCAAATTCACGATGCTAGAAGTTGCTGATATATAAATCTTGGCCCCGCTTATCTGAAGAAACGTTGAGAAACACATTCGAAAACGCCTTGGATATGGCTCACAATAACTCCTGTACATCATGCTGATGTTCAATTTGAACCCTTATATTATCATGAATTAAGGAAAAAAGGGTGAGACCTCTTTTCTCTTTTAGTTTAAAGTCTACACATGACTTTTTTTTCTCCTATTCCTAAAACTCTGCAAGCAGACAACATACATCTACACCCAAACATTACAAGCATGGAAAGAATTTTTGAAGAATCTAATGTCATTTTAACATTATTATAATGGAGTGTTGAGATTAGTCAACATGTTTATTTCCATCCCTTAAAATGTTTATGAATTCTTCTCAAAGTTGTGTTCAACAAAGGTGGTAGAAAAAAACCCAATCACTCATATTTTTATCCTACATTTTCTTATTTCAAAATTATTTTCAACACTTGAAAATCTAGCCCCTTCCTCATATTTAACATCAAAAAAATCAAGATTAGATCTTTTATCACATCGGAATATAATTGCACCGATTATGGGAAAGAAAAAACGATCACTTGATAAAAACGTGGGAGGGTTCACTTTTCTCCACAACTTGATTCATATAAATGAAGAGATACCTATTCTGCTTAAATCTAAACAAAAAAGTTGTGAATAAAAATATGAGTAATCGGTTTTTTCTTCTTCTTGTATATACGGTCAAATATACATCAAACTTGGATGGCTTATAAGAATCAAGTTTGAAAAGATTCTATTCATGGTTCGACTACTCACCAAATCCTTGCGTTTCATACAGAACTTCATTTCAAGACATAAGGTTTCCGCGTCACTTCGCGATATTTGGAATGTTCTACAGAGATTCGTGGTTATCTGCTCCATTAACGGCTGGGTTAGTTCCCTGAATGAGAACAGTTTAATGATCAAAAATTATAATAAATTGAATATCACATTTTGAGACTGAAAAGAATTAAATCCACTACTATTTATTGGAATTAAAGTAGACGGTTAATTGTAAACGTTAGGGGGCTTCTTCTATATTCAAAATTGATAACGCAATATTCATCCTGGAACTTCCGTTTAAGATTTTTATGAAGATAAACTTTCTCTAGAGATTTAAAAGAGAATCTTAGCAAGAATTTTTGATTTTTGGTTCTGAATGACTAAGTGTACTATTTTTGATATCAGGAAAAGAGTTGTGAAATTGATTCCCTACAGGCATTCTCAAATAGTTAACACATAGAGGTCTGATTTAAAATAACTACTACCCGATATTACAATTCTTAGAAAGATGCCATGAGAAAATTGCTATCAAATCTTTGGTTGTATCTCAAGAAGATGCAGAGTGAGGGACAGGAATATTCAATGACACAGAAATCATACATTTCAGACATCACTTGAAGAGTCTAGATTTCTGCACAGCGCCTTGAAAACTGTGATAGTTTCTTTTGAAAATGAAGAAATCTTGGGAATAAAACGTAGGGCAAATTGCATTAGCGTAAAAAATAATTATAAAATTCATCATCACATGTAAAGCATCATGTTGTCAGTTATTGATTGATTTTTTTTCATTATTGAGAGAGAATCAGTCCTGAAAACGTTGAAATTTTCTTCATATCTGATGTAAATTTCTTTCTAAATCTTTGATAATTATCAACCTTCATAGCCCAACTCTTGAGATTGAAGGAGGAATATTTTCTAACCAATACATATTAATTTTAGAAGTACGCAAAGTATTCTTCAACTTGAATTGACAAAAATCTTAAAAATTAATTTTTATAGAAATAAGTTAACTAAAAATAACTTTCTCAATTTTTCCAACTTTAATTCTATCTTACTTAAGTGAATACTAAAATTGTGGATAAATTGCTATAAACTATATAATAAATTTTAATCTATAACGTGTAGAGACATAGTTATGGAGCATCAAACTTCCAGGGATACAGTGTGGGCCGAAGAGGTTGAATTCTTGAAAATTAAATTATACGCCAATAATAAAAACCAGATATCTTTAATCCCTGAAGAACAAAGTGAGATGTATTTTCCGCGCATAATAGCTGAGAAATAAGCATATTTCAAGCATATATGCTCAAAATGCGTGATTCTGCAAACATGTTAGTGATGTTTTATGAATGAGGAAATTTCAAAACGTCTTTAAAAAAGTGAAAACCATTTTCGAAAAATCCAAATAGCATGGCATCTGTTTAATTGTTAGGCAAAACTAAAAATAGTAGATTTGTTTTTGAGTCCTGTAAAGTAGATGGTGTATGCTGGATGAACTTGAGAGAGATTGACTAATGAGAGAGTGGGGTAGACGAGATATTTAGTGCGAGAACGAGGGTGATTTATCGACGGAACCTTGGGATGTGAATGCCGCCCTTTTGACTTTTTTAACCTTTTCAAAGACAACTGAAGAAGGGAATGATCCAACCGCTCCCGAAACGACTTGTCAAAATCCCCCATTGTTACAATTATTCCGTCGATTGGGAGTCCCTCATTTCCATCTTCAATGATGTGCAAAGAAACTTCCTCGTTGTACAACCCATTATTCCGAGGTTAAATATAGGAAATGTATTCTATAAAAACTGTTAAATTGAAATATGTAATTTTAATTTTTCTGACCCTTATTTATTTGAGTTTGAGAGGTAATTTCGTAATTTTTAAATAAATCATTTTTGACCAGATTTTGACTCATATTGAAAAGAGAAACCCGGTTATTTTATTTGACAATTATTCATTTATTTGTACTCTATTCATTGTGTGACCAAGAGATGAAAAGACCAATGGTTCAATAAACCATATAAATACGAAAA
>JJOG01004023.1:0-20814 GCA_000715275.1 Gyrodactylus salaris
ATTAAACTTTAGATCCGAAGCCCAGTTTAAAGCTACAATTGTACTTTCCAGGCCCTGGACTGATCATGTTTTGAGGCACGTGGATACACTAGTCACATTAGTTTATCTTGTCCAAATTCGTAAGGCCTTCAAAAATATCAAAAAGTATTCAATATCCAAAACACACAATTTAGATAACATAACTAATAGGGCACTGCTTTTTGAAATAATATCACTAGGATTCGCTTTAGATTGCTCAATTATATGATGAAGAACTAATTCTGATGCCGTTTCTATCTTTCGTGCGCTTTAAATCTAAATACTATGGTCGAAACTCTAACGTGTTAAAAATCCATATAAATTCAATATCGATATAATCTGTTCAAGCATATTATTCCGCTCCTAATAGGAGCCTCCTGTGTATGATCAGATTGTTTGAAAAATATTCTCCGTTCAGATTTCGAAATTCTGGCTAATTTTTAACTAGACATCACGCATAAGTCACATCTTCCCAACAAAAGGCTTTTAATTGAGAACGTTTCTTCTAGATGATGGCATTTTACATGTAGTTCCCAAATATTATTCCTATCTCTCACAAAATCTTTAAATAGTCTAGAAAATCCCGGTTTAAGTTTTGGCCTGTTTCCAGCACCTAGAATAAATAAATTAATAACAAGTCATGTCAAGATTGTGCGCGATCGAAAAGAGGTAAAATCAAAAAGCAGTGCCCTAATGAACCAGCCTGAATTTCTTCTAGCGTTATATTTAAAATTTTAGATACAGTAGTCCAATAATTTACTTGGTGTTGTAAGGCGGAAAGTTTGTATGAAATGAACAACTCACCCATTGCACATCTGTTAATACTTTGATCTAAAAACAGTTGCACACGCTACGATCGCACATCTAGCCTCGAGCTCGTCTAGGGATCTAAATGCAACGTTAAGGAGATCTTTCTAGCAGTTTCATAAGTAACGAATACTCACATAGAGCCAGTGGTCTAATGTGCAGTGCACTATATTGAGGTGGCATGCCGAATTTAAAATTGTATTTTCTCTAGCCCTACGCATCTAAAGATCTACCCAATGAGATTCAAGTTAGGCTTTAGACCAATGAGAGCGGGAGGCACAAATAAATTCTATCACACTAAAACTAGTAATTGAGTACTTGACATTTTCCTTTTGTTAATGAGAAGAGGGGGTCTCATTAATTTTCACACTATGATAAAAAGAAAAATCCAACCACAAAAAGACTATGAAATTAGTAATTAAGTACTTGACAATAATTGCCAATGAGAAGAAGGAGTTTCTGTAAATGCGCACTTTCTTGAAAAAGTTCCCACGATTAAAAGTTCTTTATTGAGAAAGATATTTTTTGGCTGTTCTTTAAAAATTTGAAGCATTTTTGTTGAAGCAGACTTAATTACAGGCATTTCTAAAATGAACAGCTTAGGGCTAAAATATGTTCACCTTCATCAATAGAAAAACTACAAGGTCTGACTGACATCCTCGTAGGAAATATAAGATTTTTTTATTGTTATTTAATAATACGTTTTAGATCTGGTCCTAAAGTAGGATTTGGATTCTAATAAATATATACAGCTTTTACTTCTTTCATCGCAAAATAGAAAAATTATAAATAGGATTTATACTTGAAATTTTTATATCAATTCCCAGGTTTATTCAGCATTTTAACGAAAATGTATTATTAAATAAGACCTCGTAGAAAAAATCAGGCAAAAAAAAGATAACTGTTATGAGAGGAATATACATATATATCGAAGCTATATTAAAAGCCAATGGATTGACAAAGAAGTTCTCAATATATTCTTTATACAGATAATTGATCAAAAATTTTTAAGGTTGCCAAAAAAAGAAAATGAACTTTTCAGTTGAAATTTTTAACTCACATGAAATTTATCAAGTTTTATTTTAATTTTTGGAAAGATTTTGGTGCTTTTATCATCAATGGGGCGCGTATTCATCTCAGTAGACCATAATTAGAGACTCTATTATAGAACTTCTATACGTATTCGTAATGTAACATTTATAACTTTTGATATTTTAAAACAATATTTAGACGAATACGATATATGTTCCTTGTTTAATTATGAGTAATTTGAGAGTAATTAAATCGAAATGCATAGATTTATATTTAAAAGTAAGGTCTGTTAATAGTATAATATAAAGGATGCTTCAGCAATGAGGTGGCATTTATTGGACTCGGGAATATGGGCCGAGGAATGGCTGTCAATCTGGCTAAAGGTGGATCGAATTTACATATTTTCGATGTTAACCAACAAAACGTTGACACTGTCTTGAATAAGAGTGAGGAAATTCTTCCTTTATTTATTCAGCGCGTGACTTTAAATGTACTCCAATGAAGAGTATTCAAGAAATTAATGAGAATAAAAATATAAAGACAGTCATCTTAATGCTACCCTCTAGCAAAGAAACGATTAGTGTCATAAAATCTAATGAAGGAATTCTGAAGAATCTAAAGGAAGGTAGCATTATCATTGATTGTACTACCGGCGATATGACTGTTGCCAAAGAGATGGGAAAGCTATTAAAGGACAAAAAATCGACATATGTTGACGCTCCAGTCTCTGGTGGCGTGAACGGCGCCACCAATGGAACCCTAACCTTCATGGTCGGTGTTGATAACAACGAAATCTCTAGAGTTAAAGACATTCTCCAGCCAATGGGGAAGAATATCTTCCATTGTGGTGAAACTGGTCTTGGCTTAGTAAGTCAAACTTCTCTTAAAATCTAGGCTGCAAAAATATGCAACAATATGATGCTAGCGATAAGTATGATTGGTCTAAGTGAAACCTTGGAATTGGGAAGAAGACTCGGCCTAGATCTCAAGTCCTTTTCATCAATTATAAACTCAAGTAGCGGTAAATCTTGGGCCTCTGAAGTGTACAATCCGGTCCCGAAAATCATGGAAAATGTGCCTTCTAGTAATGATTATAATGGAGGATTTTTGGTATCCTTAATGTTGAAAGTAAAAATTGTTAAATAATCACTTTAGGATTTAAAATTGGCACAAGAGGCAAAAATGAATGCAAAGACACATAGTCCACTTGGGGATAAAGCGTTCAGTGTTTATGATGAATTGGCAGAGAAAGGCTTTGCAGATAAAGATTTCTCAGTTGTCTACAAATACCTCAAGGAATCTAATAGATAGACTATTGCATTTTCAAATGAATACATTTAACCACATTTTTATCAAATAATTATCTATCCAAATAAATATAAATAATCTTACACAATGTCTGAGCTTGGCATAAAGTTATTCATCATTCATCAAGTCTTTGGACATGACAGGATCTGAATTGAGCGTAGCATCAAGATAAAACTGTTGATCAAGCCCTAGGTAGGTGTCTGACATGACGAGTATCGAAATTAGGATTGGTTCATCGCTGGCTGCAAAGTCCACTGGCGTTATGTTCAACGATAGTGTCACAGATGGTAGGCTCCTTTTGAATATGTTTGGTGAGACACGTTTAACTCTGAGCAGCATTCGGACGTCATTTCTTTCTCCAATGACCAAGATAACCCACGATGCCTCCTTCTTCTTGGTGAAGCCGATGGCGTGCGTTCCCGATGTATTCTAAAATTTGATGACATGATTACAATTTTTGCGTCATCCTTATCATTTCGCTCAACGATTAGCACCTCGAAAGCCCTCAAAAATGAAAAAAGAATAATTAAAATTCTCACTCTGAGATAATCCCGCTTATAATTGTACATCTTGAAGCGAATGGTTAGATTATAGTTTTCATTTTGGTTCAAGGAAATTCCTCGACATTCTTTGCTGGGGAAATTGGTAAAGATTTCTGAGCCTGTTTCAGTCCTCAGTGACATGTTCAATTCGAGAATTGGCAAGACGAGAAGAGCCTAAGAGAGGTTGAGGTTATATTTTTGATGAAGATGGTGTTAAAATCAAACTAGTACTCTGTTAAGCTTCTTTCTGTCTTCAAAGGAGAGATCGATTGCTGTCTTGAGGGAATCCAGATGTCTACCTGACGGATCGTTGAGGAGAATTTCAAGGAGCTCTGCAATACTCTGTATTGGATCATTGTTGTCATCACTAGAAATGATTAAAGCTGTTTAAATAGTAAATGGAAAACTAGCCAACTTGAAGTGACAATGTTCGCCATAAATCGACTAATAGTAATGAGAACAAACCATATTTTGTAGAGTACGCGGCTATTAACTCCGGGCATTTGGAGAAGAGATGAGTCTTCGAGCCATTTTCTTTGCGAGAACATTTGCATCAGATTTACAAGGCAGATGGTAACATTGGAAAAGTTGAGATACACTGAGAGATCGAATAGGGCCTAAAAGAGTGAAAGGAATGAGACAGTTTCCCAGCCTTGAATAAAGATGTCCGACAAACCTGTAGTATCCTAGGAACGTTGTCTAGAACAGATTTTGTGTCAGTAATGTAATCCGATACTGGCAATTTCACCGACATGGTGAAGTGAGCTTGAAAGAGCAAATGGGTCTTTGTATGAGGTGAGTCTGGAGGTCCAATCGCTTTGTGCGGCACTTCTTTGATTAGATCTTCATTCATGAGGTCTTCATTGTGGCGAACTGGGAGTTCGGCGAACTCGGTAGATTTCTGAAAGATATTTCATGAATTATTTTATCGTGAATGTGTGTTTTTATATTTTGTCCATGAAAAGAACACTCACAGCCATAATCTCAAGAAGAGCAAGAATGTCAGAATTTTCTTTGAGACTTTCAACCATGAGCTTCATCGTTGTATGAGATAGGTAGTAGAAGCTAGCTATTTGTCCATATTCAGTTGAGACAAAGTAACTTTCATCTTCAGGATCATGTTCCAAGCAGTGACTGTCAACTAAAGATTGCGTTGCCTTGTATACAACTTGACTGAGGTATGTATTCAAACCGGAACTAGTCGAGTCCTCGAGTTTATAATAGCTGGGATTGTTCAATAGTCTTCTAAAGAAAAAGGTCCACGTTAGGTATTCCAGGGCGTCCTGAGATGTCTGTAGAGTTCCAGAGACGAATTCAGCATTGAAATGGTCTGGTAAGACATTCAAGAGGCAACTCTCTACTGGGAAAGGGTCGTAGAGGAATCTTTTATAGAAGGCCTTCTTGGTGTCGTGTACCATGACCACAGCTACTCCTTGGTTGTCGTACTGCGGCCTACCAGCTCGGCCCATCATCTGCAATACATCAGTTATGGGATAGTCAATGTAGCGCTTCGTCTTTCCATCATAGTATTCGGTTCCTTTTACTACAACGAGGTGGGCCGGGAAGTTTACACCCCAGGCCAATGTGGCCGTAGCGATAAGGACAAGGATCTTTTGGTTCAAGAATAGGCTCTCAACAATCTTGCGGTCCTTCTCTTGTAGGCCAGCGTGGTGCATACCGATTCCGTAGATAAGGCTAACCTTGAGGTATTGATCGGAGACTTTTTCGACTATTGATTCAATCTAAACAATTTTATCATTACTTTAACCTCTAAAGGTTTACACGTCAAGAAAGATGTTATTTTGACCTTTTTAACATAATTTTTCAATTTAGATGAAATATTACATTTCTTTGCAATAAGTTCAAAATTACTTCTTTCCTGATAAAAATAGTCGTCGCCCAAATATATTTTATGCTCAACTTTTGCACACAGCTCCTTATTATATCTAATGATTTTAGTCCAATAAAACCTCACCTTACATTTCTGCTGGCTGTGATACTCATCAAGTCTTGAAAAAAAATTGATTTTTTATCGATTTTTGTCGTAGTTTTATAGAAAAATGTACTTAGTTTCAAGATTCATGGTTGATTAGGTAATAATTATTAGACAGATTTAGTGAAATTTCTAGATAAATGTGAGGTCAATGGCCAAAAGTCTTTAGATATTATTTACCTCAGACATTTGCATATTCAGCCACTTTCTTGAAGATTTTGCGGTCATAAAGTGAGTGGTGAGGTCAACCGCTGTGAGACGCGTCTGTCTTCTGGAGGCAACAAAGATGAGAACCGGCTTATTAGGGCTATGCATCTCAATAGCTAAGAAAGGATTAATAGATTAAACTTTAGAGATTCACTCTCCTCATTGGTCCAGAGAAATCCATATTGTTCAATAAAAATAATTTTACTCATCTAGACTTACCATTGAATATTGGCTTATTCATTGTAGCCATCCTGGGACAGTAATGGCGACCAGGATAGCCTTGGATGTGGACCTCAAGTGAGACTGGTCGTACGGCTGGGCGAAAGTTGAAGAGACCGTTACACGTGGAGCTCTGTGGTACCATGAGCCAAGCGGCCAGGTCGTTGGCATTAGCTAGAGCAGTGGAAAGTCCAACAATGCGAATATTTGAGTCGTTGCGTGAAGCAATCAAATTGGCTCTAGATACGATCACTTCAAGGACTGGACCACGATCTTCGCCGAGAAGATGGATCTCATCGATGATAATTAGCTCAACCTGCCTGACGTAACTTCTATTTTGCCAACCTCGTGATATGCCATCCCATTTCTCTGGGGTTGTAATGATCAAGTCAGAATTCTTTAGGGCCATGACATCAGGACTTACATCACCGGTCAATTCGACGACACTAAAATTGGAAAGATTCAATGAATTAACTTACTTTTTTTGAAGATCCCTTCCAAATTTAACACTCCAGTCCTCCATGCGCTCACGAACTAAGGCTTTCATTGGTGCAATGTACACACACTAGAAATTAAATAATAAATGATTTCAGTTATTAATCAGATGAAATGTCGCAGGACAAACCTTTTTCTTTGGCTTTGTGTTCATAACGCGGAATATGGCCAATTCAGCAATGACTGTCTTGCCAGACCCCGTTGGTGCACCGAGCAGAACATTGACATCAGTGTGATAAACTGTATGAAAGATTTGTGTCTGTATGGGATTAAAATATTCGTAGTTGAACATTTTCTCGAAAGATTCATTCCTAAGCGCTGTAATTGGCAATGGACGCAGGCTCAGCAAATCAGTGTGTGTGGAGTAATAATTTGGCATGATAAGCGACTTTAGGTTGAGAGGGATGATGCGGTCGATGCCGATCCATTGATCGGGGCAAATCATGACCAGATAATGATTAGGTATTGGCTGATATATTGGAATTGTGAAGCCGAGATGGATGGGCTTCTTGGATTGAGCCTTTAAAGGTACACATTTTCATTATGCAAATCGAAACTCAAACTATGCCGTGAGACTCACAGCTTTCTTTGATAACATAAAGTTCTCCGAGTGATAAATGTAGCCATTATCAGGATCCTCAACCCAGATCCAATAGAACAGGTTATCTCCATGATATCGTTGAGTCCACTTAAAGTTGGGTGTGAGGTTGAGGAGGACCTTGATTATTGTGCCAGATATCGGCTGACATTCGATGGTTGCCTCGAGAATAGGAAATCTCTCTGCCATGCTTTTGACCTTTTCGGCTCCTCGGAGGCCCTCATATTGGATGAGATGTTCTGTGAAAGATGGGGTTAATTTTAAAGGCAATTCATCTCTAGTTTTTCAAACTCACTCAACTCTGATGGGTCCATTTCGAGAATCTTCTCCACGCTTAGAGAGGCTCCTTCGACATGCTCAATAAGAAAAGAGTTCTCTTCGTCGGCAAATTGCCAGAGGGCACTGTCTGAAAACCATAAACGTTTTTCCATTGACTAAAATTAGAGAAAACATTATCTTTTCTTTGAGAATCCTACTCATTAGTAATACAATTTAAGATTTATTGATTGAGTACATGACTAACCCTTGCAATGTTGAGAGCCAGTAGAGAGGTCTTTGACCAGCCACGACGCAATGATATTTCGAAAATGTAACGAATCAACCTTGATGCATTTTGCTGAATATAGTTCATATCACTTATCAGGGAGTGTGTCTTTGGGTGATATCGTGAGATGAAAGTCTGTAGGAGAATGTTTATCTTCTCATCTAGCATTGTGGTCTCTTCAACGTTTGTCTTGGGGTCTTTTGGGTCCTCAGTTGTTATGTTTGATTTAACCTATAGAATTTTATAAATTTAAACCTAAATGTGTGCAGAATTTCTCTTTATTTTTGATTAATAAGACTTTTCTGTTACTTTGTACTCATGTAACTTTGACATTATACTGCTCCATTTTTTTGATTTAAAGATGGTGATCCTTAGATTACTACGAAGTTGAAATTTTTTTCAAAATAACGCACTGTTCTCCGAGAAAACTAAGTTGAAACTTTTTTTCTCAACTTTCAAAGGAAAAATCTTCATGCAAATACTGTTCTCGAATTTACCTCACTCATTATTCTGAAGTAAAAATTACAAAATTGTCAGTGTTTATATACCTGGGTGTACCAGAGTTAATCTCAAATTAGAATTCGTACAGACTAGAACACTCACTTTGAATCGTTTCGTGTCAAGAGGAATACGGCAGGCATAAGAACCTCTAATTTCATCTAGCTCGTCATACTCTTCATCGCGAACCTTCATCGAAGAGAATTCACTAGCTTTGCACACCAAAGACATGAGATCCTTCTCCATATAAGTATCGGAGAGTTCTTCTTTCACATTCAGCGCAGTCTCATATTTGATGTAGAACATGCTGGCTGTTCGTCCACGATCGGTGGAGTTTAATTGGCCCGACGTAGCATCGAAGCGGATCATTTCAGCGTGGTCGAGGTCGACAGCAACGTCAAAGACAAAGCGCGTGAGGAAGCCCACGATGCTTCCCTCTCGTTCGATTGTCTCTTTCGTGAGGCCGTAGATTTCTGGGTTAGAGTTCATTCTAATGTAGAGATAGGTGTATTGTAGCCAAGAGACAGCTTCCTCTAGGTTATTTATCGTCCCAAGGGCAATCTATCCAAGAAAGGAATTATTGAGTTTTATTTTTACAGAAATTAGAGACTGGTTGGTTCCAGCGTGTGATGAGAATAAAAACCTACCTCTGCATTCAAATGATCGTGAAGGTTTTTCAACAATTTGCTCTCAATCGGTATTTGATTTGTAATTTCCTTGAGATAATGTGGTAGTTTATCCTTGGTCGTAATGAGTGTAGCTTCGCCAAAGGTGTCAAACTGCGGTCGACCAGCACGGCCAAAGATTTGCAGAACATCAAGGATGCTGAGGTCAATAAAGTCGGACTTTCCAGAGTCATAGACCTTGGTGCCTTTGATGATTACTGCGTGAGCGGGTAGATTTACTCCCCAGGCAAGTGTGGCAGTTGAGCAAAGGACCCTGAGACTTCCCTCACTGAACATCTTCTCGACTAGATCACGATCTCTACGCAAGAGACCAGCGTGATGCACCCCAATTCCGTCAAGGAGAAGGTCCCTGAGACCGAGATCAGAGCACTTGTGAATCTATGAATGAATTTTTAATAAAAGGTTTGAATATAAAAGTTAATTTTGTCGAGAATCTTCTATTCAGTAACTCGCATGGGTACGACGTGGTCAATTTAAAAATTTTAGCTGATTTGGTTAGAAATCAATTTTGTGAATCTAACCTCTAAATTAACTTTATTTCCTCTTGTTCAAGTTTAAAAGAACTCACCTGCTTCGATAAGGCAGCACGATTTTCAACCTTTGGTCTAAGCAGGTCAATCTGACCCTTAGAATTAGCCATATCACGCAACTTTTTACCAGACCGTAGGGTTTCCATACGAGCGTGTACAAATACGAGGACCTGTTCTTGCTTCTTCAACTGTTCAACGACACAATCATAGTAACAATCCGCCATGGCCCTTTCCTGTAGCATCTTATTTTCAGTAATACCAATAAAGTGCATTCCGAGAGGTACTGGTCGGAAGGACTGGTCAAAGTAGAAGAGGCCACGATAGAAATCTACTGAGAGGAACCTTGCGACATCTTTGTAATTAGGGAGTGTAGCGCTGAGTCCGACTAGGCGAATCAAGGATTGAGTCGTCTCTACCTGAATTGAGAAACCGACATATATACCACATAGAGGACCGGGGATTTTAAAAATTATTTCGAGATCATTTATTTTCATGCAAATAACTCTCAGTACTACTCTTGGAAAACGATTCGAAATAATGTAAAATTTCAATTTGCAAATCTAACAACTTTACACGATTCCTAGCCAAAGAATCAAAAATAAACAAAAAATAATGCATCTTAAATATGAAATATAAACATCTATTCGATTTATGATTTTTATAAAAGACAGTAGTCTCAAAAATATGGGGTCAGAACTTACCATTCTCAACATGCGAGCGACAATGGCTTCAATGACAGCTCCACGATCATCATTTAACAAGTGGATTTCATCAATAATGACCAATTTGACAGCTGAGACCAAGGCGTAGTCCCCAGCGACCTTACGCGTCATGACATCCCATTTCTCTGGAGTGGTAATCAACATCTTAATAAATTTAAAACAGATTAACAATCTACTTCAACTCCACTTTTACTAATAAGTTATTAGTAATAACTCACGTGAGTCTCAAAGATCTCTGTCTTGGTGAGATGCATGTCGCCGGTACATTCTCGAACTTTTATTCCAAACGGGGACAGTTTCTTGCCGAAAGTGACTGTCATCTCAGCTGCTAACGCTTTCATTGGAGCGATATATACAATCTATAATATGTATTTTATAATTACACTTTGATATAAACCTGCTAATATATATTTTAGACTGATTAAATAAAATACTGTCAATCCACCTACTGTGAACCCACCTTGGTATTGGTCATTCGCACGACGCCATCTGAAGAAATTTTCTCCTTCAGCAGCTCCAAAATGGTCAACAAAGCGACATTAGTCTTACCAGCACCGGTGGGCGCAGATACCAACATGTTGTTTTTCGAATTGTAGGCACAGTCATAGACGATCGACTGTATGATATTGAGAGACTTGACACCTTTGAAGACTGTTCGACAGACCTAGAATAATAAATGTGCATTTAACACTTTGCCTGGGATGTCTAATTTAAAATTATTATTAAGACCCGAGTAAAAATTGCAACTTACGTGATCAAGATTCTCTATGAGGATTCTATCGAAACCTTCTTTTTCTGTTTTGTCCTGTGAGGGAGGTGGCATGGAGACCCTTTCCCAGAACTCATACTGCTTCGATATTGTCGTGTTTGGCAAATAAAGCTATACTTTTATGCAATTAATTATCAATATCTCATGTTAATGAGTATAGAAAATACTAAAATAAGTCTCACACAGGAAAACTTTGATGAAAGAGTCCTATTTTGTTATATTCTCTAAATGCAGCATATTATGATTCTAATAACTAACTCGAGCACCTGCAATGGTCGAAATGTTATTCTTTGTCTTCTTCAGAGCGTCAAAGACAAACGGATAATCTGGCTCATCTACAACTTGTCTATTCGCATAATAAGCGGCAATTTTACTCTTCAAATTTCCCTCACGATTAATAGGTCGGCCATCTTCGTCCATGTAGAGGCTAGGGTTATTGACTAGAGAGTCGAGAAATTCATCAGTATTCCTCGTCTCCTTGGCAGGAGCTGGCCGGTCAAGGCGAGGTCTTATTATGTTCTATTGTAAAAAATGTTAATAGAAGCAAGTTTGCAATTCAAAGATTGTATGACTCACTGAATTGTCGAATATCACTTGTGGCTTTTTCAGTTTTTCGTCTGAAATTAAAATACAATGATATAGATTTAGACTTTGAATAAAAACTTGAATAGATACAGTTATACAAATAGTAATGACTCGTTACTAATGAGTTATCTGTATTGAATAAAATTTAAATAATTCTAAAATATTCCGGATATTATCCGGCGGATAAAGTAGAATTTACAAAATGTCATTGATTTATCAGCATACTAAAAAGTAGTAACATTTATCATAAAATTATCTTTAGTTAGTTTACAAAATACGACCATGTGGATTCTACATTATTTTTAAAGTTAATCCATGAACCTAAGGATTATCTAATACTCACTATTCTGTAGTTCAGTGAATTCAGCCAGCCAAACAGATCGATTATTAAGAAGTTCAAACGATGTTTCAATGTGATCAAATCCAAGAAAATCTATCAACTAATAATTTTAGATAAAGTAAAATCATGAAAAATAGCTCTAAACATACATCGTCTTGTATTCTGTCATCTTCTCTTGATATAATAGCCATTATTCTGTTAATGAAAGCCTCTTCCGATAGCGAATATGTCGAGATGACCGATTGAAGTTTGATTAGCAACTTTTCAAAGGGACTGGCCATTTTAGCGTGGTTTTCTTTTAGATGAATCTTTCTATTGAGATTATTCTTGAACATTTCCTCGATTGAGTTTTCCACGAATTTCTCCTTCCTTCGTCCAGAGAAAAACCTCGACTTTAAGTAATCCCTTTCATTTTCATAGGAAGAAAAAGATATCTGCTTGATTCTGTATTCTATATTCGCGGTTGGTGGAGAGATCTTTTTGAGCAACTCCTTCTTAGATGACTCACTCATAGGATATGAGTGATCCATAAGGACTTGATAGATATTCAGAGAAATATTTCTCAGATCATCTCCAGAAGAACTGATTTTTGATGTGATTTCATTGCGAAGAATCTTGTAATCAGAAGAGTTTTGTATGATTTCATATTTTAAAGGGATATTATTTAATAAAAGTTGAATTATTGATGAAAGAACGGCGTTCTTTAGCTTATTATCAAAATTGAATATTTCGAGAGATTTCACAATAATTCTAAACTTTGATTGGGTTATTTCTAATTCTGATGGCTTTGTTGTTTTTTCAATAAGCTTCAAGTATGCATTGGTATTGTCATCATCATGAAATTGATTAATATCGAAAACGGTCATTAATCAAAATAGTCGACAATTAAAACACATAAAGCAAATGTATTACGTCTTGTCAAATTAAAGTTTGAAATATAAATTATTTTGAATAATGGCCAAGAGTAGCAAGAGTAAGAGAATTAAGAGAAATCACAATGTTCTACGCGAAAAGTACCGCCCGATACATGAAGCAAGACTCAAAAATGCTCTCAAGCTTGATAGATCAAAACTCAACGTACCATTTATTAGTGACAGGATGATGAAAACGCTTGAAGGACAGGATATTCTGATAGAAACTGCAAATTTTAAGCCTTTAGAATACGACGCTTCGAAAGTTGAGATTCAAAACGAGCATGGCAATTATCCCAAATGGTACAAGAGAAAAGACATTCGTTCACACCAGAAAAAGAATGGTAAACAGAAGAAAAAGAAATAAATAATCCTTTCTTCTAAATATTATTTTAATATCTTTTATACCTCATCTGAGTAGTATTTAAATAGGTTCCTAGCTAAAGCATATGTGAAGGTGATAAAATAGTAATTAATTTAAATATCTATGATATTATTAAAAGACATAAAACAACATTTACAGGATGTAGAGATGAAAGATTAAATGAATATAATACAGGTGATTTTTTAGCGTCAACAAATAGTTTTTTCTTTAATTATTATTGCTTTTGAAAAATTCAAGAATTCTGATTTTCTCTTGTTTAAGATGAGAGGAATAAACGACAAAGGGATTAGAAGGTGGGGATTAAAATGCTTGATCGCTTTTTTTCAATAAGAAAATAGTAGAATCTAGTTCCTTCATGGAGATGCACGCAGGAATTTCCAGACGAGATCACAAAATTAAAATATTATTGACAGGATATAAAAATGAACCATAAACTTGAATAAATTAGTTTCACTGAATAAACAAGTGATTACTTGACTAGTAGTTTGCTGTTCTGTGCCAAAATACCCAGAGCATCACGTTTCATCTTTTTCAACGGAGACTGGACATTTTCCATAACAGCCGTTTTCTCTTTAACCATCTTAAAGGTATCAATGTCACTTGTGAGGCCAGAGTGCACTAGGTCAACTGGAAGAGAGGGACTTCTTGGACAGATGCGACGCTTGACAGGGGGTGCAATGTTTTCATTATTTCCCTGTAACGTTTCCTCCTCATCGTACTCAGGAATAACGTCTCTTGGGGCATGGATATTCTCTAGCACATCAAATCTAAAGTCATTCTTGCACTCGGGAAGTTCGTCTTCCAAGCAGAATGAGAATTCTGTTGACTGACTAGCGTTAGTGCTGGAACAATCGGAGCGATACATAACGCTAAAGTCTGAATCGTTGTAATTGTGGAGGTGCTTTCGCCATTTCTTGACCAAGCCATCCCAGGCTCTCCTTGACATCTTTCTAAACTTGTTCGGTGTCTTAGGATGGTAGTAGGCACGATCGGGCTTTGGCACTTCAAAGACGTACTTGGCATATTGCTGAGTTATCTTGCCGAGGTCAACGTCTTTCTGGCGCCTCCGTAACTCTGAAGTCTTTTTCTCCAACTCGAATTGTTCCTTATCGACTTCAAGAAGAGACTTTCTAAGCTGCTTGGTTTGATACTTAGCGAGATCCTTTTTAGTGGCCTCTTCAATGTCAAACTCATTGTTCCAATCGTCAGATTGGTAGAGAGCGTATCTTTCTTTAGCTTGTCTTATTTCTATGTTTGGATCGTAATTGGGATGAAAGTTCCGTACAGATCCCTCAGGAAGCTCGATTATACTTGAGGTTTCATGACGAGAACGCTTCATGCTGCCTCGAACGGGAGTGGAGTTGCGGTTTTTTCTCACATTAGCTCCTTTGTCGAGAGTTCTAGTGAAACTATTTAAAATCGGGACTTACCTTCGATTGTTGAGATTCTTCTGCTTAAAGGCAAGGACTGTGTTATTATTTTTTACAGGCATAGACTTCCGGCTACGAGTTCTGGGGCCGCTACTTTCCATTTGATCTAATTTTCTTTATCAATTAAATATTAAATTTAGAGTGCCCGCTATTTGCAAATTTGAAGGTATTTAAACTATTTTTTTCTTTTCCCATTAGAGTTCCTTGTTTTCTCAAAGGTTTTAGCCATATTTTAATTTCAAAAGACTTCAACTTTTGTAATTATCAATTAGTTGGAATTTTATACTAAAATCAAGATAATTAAAAATCAATTCATAATATCTATTTGAATTATTATTAAGAATAAATACACAATTCAAAATTCTTTATACATTTTGATAACAAAAAGAAAATCATCTGTCGTGAAGGATAATTTTCAATTAATTTTTTTAATGCTTACTTCAGGATTTAACAATGGTAATAATATTAATCTAAATTATTATTCGAAATTCCATCATCAATGCATTAAATACATTTTTGATTTAACAAGAAGAGTAAGTGAGTTCTGAGGGAATAATTATCATTCATAATTTAAGGAGGTCAGATAAAAATAATGGATTTAAATACAAAAGAAAAAGCTAGATGAAAGACAGATCTCTATCCTCAAAGAGATGAAATAATAATTATGGAATAACAAAGGTGTTTGATGCATCGCATGTAGACTTTTTGTCCCTTCATTTCTTCCCTATAGTTATTTAATAGTTGATTTGGACCAGCCAAACTTTTGTTGTAGATTTCAGAAAATACAAAAAGAAAACTTTAGATAAGCAATATCAAGCTTATGCCGATTTTTGATTGAAAAGGGGTTAGGGAAAGGGTTTTGAGAAAATTTAAATCCTAATTTGTGTAATATTTTTAGACAATATTTTAATACCACTATTGTGAATCTTTAGTTACACGTAGAGAAGGCTTATTGAGTTTGTTCAAATCTTCGATATTCTGTCTGTCATGGGATTGGGTTCTATTCATTGATTTCATTGACTGTTCCATTCTCTGATGACGTTGACCGGACTTCTTTGCTTGCATCTTTAGATCCCTCTCGTAGACATCATCTCCTTGAAATTGATTGGCCTTTTGGTTCAGCCTCTGGTGTCCCAATGATTTCACATGCTTCTTCTGTTGATACCTATGCATTTGGTCGTGCTGATTTGCATCAATATCTGAATTCCTACTCAGCGATCTCTTATGGGATGAATCTAAGAGAAAAATAAAAAGTTTAGGCAGATGTAGAAAAATGAGCAGAGAACGTTTTATTTTTATAAATTTAGATAAAACGTTCTACTCGTTAGTAACATTACTTGGCTCAATGAATTGTTCCTTTTGTGGTATGCAAATATCCTGATTATTCGAGTCGATTGAAGAGGTATCTGCAGACCGTGAGTCAGGCCAAATATCAAGAATGTATTTGAGTATGGCCGTCATTCTGGCAGGCTCCAATATTGCAGGATCTAGGTCGGAGACGGCATCTGGTGAAGGGTACAACAGGACTGGAGCCAGACATGTTGCCAGATTGTGAGCAGTCATCTTGTTGACTTTGGAGTTTTTTACAACCTTTTTGAAGTGATCCAACAGATATAAGAGGACTTCCTGGAAAAATTAAAATAGATGGAAAGGTTTTTCTATTGACCAAAAATCTATTATTTTCCTAGTTGCAGTATTTATAAACAATACCCAAAAGTTGACTGTTTTCAAATCAAGCTCAAAGTGATAAAGTCAGTAAATTCAACTGACCTGATTTGGAGTTGGCAGGCAGTCTAGAATATTTAGCATCAACTTGGCACCGTTCTGACTATTTCCTGGAATTGAAATTTGCATAGCGTCATGAATCATTGGATAGAGGGCGTTAGTGAATAGTGGTTCAGGTAATTCGCGCAAGAAATCCTTGAGAATAGCTAAAGAATTATGTGATAAGTAGAGTGATTAAAGAGTTCTTTTAAATTATCGTATTTAAGCTATGCTATCTAAATTCGACATCAAGTGACAATGGGATATTATCACGAGGTATTCGACGATATTCGAGGTGTCCACGGGAATTTCCAACATACCAGTGATTGCATGGATATCGGGAACTTTTTCCGGCGACAAATCGATGAACGATATAATATTAGCTATTGCGTTGGAGTCTTCATTGATGACCCCGCTCTGGATCGTCGCAGTGGCCTGTTCGAATAACTCCCTCAAATGTAGCTTCATAAGGATACTCCCAGAGAGCCGGTAAATGCCAACCACTTCGAGACCCCTCCGATCCACTTCATAGGTACATTTTCGTATGAATAATGGCACAAAGCGAATGAAGTTATTCGACCTTGAATTCACTTGCAAAGGTTTCATGATCCTGTGGGAAAATAAATAATAAGATAATTTAGATAAGACAAGCATTTTTCCAAATTAATCAATTCTCATTTATTTCATGCCTTATTTACAATTTATTAGGAAAATTAAGTTGATTGTTCATAAGGAATCCTATTTCTAGGCGTCTTAGATAAATACACTTGATGCAATATATCAATCTACACACCCATAAAATCTTTCGTAATCAATCTCATTATAGAGAGAATACTTTTCTTTTAGAATGGAATGCTTCTCATCCTTTTTGTAATGAAGAATTAAAAATATATCGTTTCTCAAATATTCATCAAAAAATTGATTTCACACAAAAGCCGGACATATTAAATTTATCTAAAAGAAACAAATTTATATGTTGTTGTCAGAGTGGAAACTCCGTCAGTATACACTGCCCTGAAGAATTTTGTCAGTGTCTACAAATTAAGTACAGTATTTCATCAATGTGGAAACCGAGTGTACAGTGTACATGAGAATATTCTTCAGTTTTAATATTTCCTTTTTTCATTCTTAAATGGTTATCAAACTTAAAATGCAATAGATTTCACATTAGCAAAGAAAATTGTTTGAAAAAAGAAATGAATATAAATTCATAGATTTGGAGCTAAGAGCGATACTCGGAAATACTAGAGAAGATCAAGCTTTCGAGATAACCTTGGAAGAATGACAAAAATCTCCATAAAATACAAAAAAATATGATTTCTTAAATATCTACACTCGGTCTCCACATTGACGAAATTCTTTTGGGCAGTGTTTACACTGACGGAGTTTCCACTCTGACAACAACATATAAAAATAATCTGTTAATTGTAGAATATTTCTATAAATCATACTAACCTATTTATACGAATTTCCCGATCGAAGAGCTCTTTGATTCGCACACCAAACAATAAATTTGTAGACGGATTCATGCCCTTCTGAGTGGAGAACAGAGACGCGTGCTGACTGCTTGAGATTCTAGCAAAGACCTTCTCCATAGGAAGTATGGCAATCTTCAAATAGAGTATCCCTTTCGGCTCAAGTTGGAGGGCAATCTTCTCGAATTGCGGATTTGCCCGATTCACACTCGGAGATAGATTATGGTTCAGCTCTTGCCCACGATCCGCATATCTACCGTGAAGGTTGTACAAGTTTTGTGTTAACAAATTGGCCAAGTTTATGCCTCCGTAGAAGCAGAGACGATGACGCGTCTTTGGGTCCCATTGGTACAGCAGCAAGGCAAGATATTGACAGTCTTCAAGGTCGATTTCGAAGCATTCATTCCATTCAAAGTAATCGGAACTGGTTCGGATCATAGATCTTGACTTTCGAACGCTATCCGACTCTATGACGCAATAGAGATCCTTGAGTATCCCGTTATCTGAGGAGAGACCGGTGCCGGAGATGAGTTGGATCACAGCCTGGCCGGTGATGCCGTGTATGTACGAGGGGTACATGAACGGATGGGTATTCGGAACGTTCCTCTCTGTCATTAGTAATCGGAAATCCTGACTAGCATCGAATACCGACGCTGATGAGGCTGGATGATTTGGAAAATAGTTGATGTTCTGATAATTGTTCATATTGCCTGAAGTTTGATCTTAATTGTAAGAGAGAGGGAAAATTAATTATAATCATTTGTAATCAATTATGACAAGTCATACAAAAGGATGAAATAGATCTGAAAGAGGCATTTTTGCAAATTCAAGTCAAGTTTTTCTATAGGAAGCAAGAGTTAATTATATTAATTATCTACAAAAATAGTAGAGTTTCAGGTCAAATAATCCTTCTGAAAAGACTTGTTAGGCTATTTCTCATTGAATAGAATTTTAATTAACCAAAGTGTAAATACAGCAGATTAATATAATGTATAGTGGGATGCAGGTGTAGAAGGTGAATTCTCATCAGATCAGATGTGTGAGAATACCTATATGGTCTTAAGCCAAGTATTTAATTCAAGCTTATTATAAGAATTATATGGTTAATATTTTGAATCCATGTCTCCATTTTCCTTATTATGTAAAGAAGATTAGAGAGAAGAATTATATGCCCTTTTCACGACTTGCAAATTTTCTGATCTAATATGATTCAACCGCTATTTGTTTTGAGAGTTGAAAAAAGATTAAGATTTCTCAAATTAAAATAGCTCATCTTTTCATTCACATCTAAATAAGACAGGTAAGAGTGGCTTCACTATTTTAAAATTTCAATTTCCAAAACTGCAACGTTACATTATGCAGTAACCACAAAAAATTGACGGATGAGTGGGTTTGAGGGAGATTGATCTAAAGATAACTTTTCTTATTAGATGCCTAGAGTATGATTTGCAATAAAAGAATGGGAGATCAACAACGATGGATGTACAAACGATGGATTGATGAGTTTATTATTGTGATAACCATTGACTACACAAAGGACTAAAGGAGAATAGAAATTCCAAGACATTAAGGAGTATAAAGGAGATTGTCCATTACGGGTTAGTCTCTTTCTCTTGTATCTGAACTTGAGCAGGAGAGTATCGTTGTGTAATAAAGTTAGTTCTTCAATTAAAAAAGGCATACACTAAAACTATTGAGGGAATTATTGCCATCAATTTTTGCTCAGAGTTATTAGGGGATAATAAATCAAAAATAACTGTCGGAAGTTGATAATTTAGATAGGAGCATTCTCTATCCATTATGATTAGAAGAGACAAAAATTAGACAAATTTTGTTTTCTTAGAATATTTCCTATACCCACCCCTACTTTGATTGCGAAACTAATTCCAATAAACTTTTTAGTCTTTTACTCCTTCCTCAATATTATCTCATGCGATATATTATAATTGAGGAGAGCACATTTAAGAGTCTACCAAATTTGAGGTTGAATCAATTTTGCGCTTCGCAGCGGTTTTATTAATTTGCGTTAAATTTCAAGTGAATTCAAAAATATAAAAAAGCTAGGGTCAAACGATGTTACGTAAGGTAACAGAAGAGTGTATTAGGGATATATTTACTATAGCAGTAGTAATGATTTGATCTCATTTTTCTGCCTTATTTTGCCAATCTTTATTGCCAACTTCTTTCCTTTGATCCCTTGAATTTCTTAATCAATAAGCCTTTTTACAGAAAGAAATAAGAAATTACCATAAGAGGGGTAGATATGAAATCGTAAATTCACACACATACACTCTTCAAAGCTTCTGATTGGGAGAGCCTTAACAGTTAGAGACTCGATGACTTGATACCCGAAGAAGGTTCTGTCATAAATTCAGATTGATTCATTTATTTTAGTAAGAGTTATCGAATGACAAAAATGTTGTGGTCAACTGCTTCCATGTTTTTCGATATTTTCGAATACTTTGTTCAATTTAAGCTTAATAATAGCCGGAAATGCCTCTAGTCTTAGTTATTTTAAATATATGATGTGATTGATTCAGTCCTTTCACTGATTCATACATGAAAAATACACAAAAATTACAAGCAAAACTCTTGAAAAATATGTCTTTTCATTTTTCGAAACTGTAGTCCTTTTAAAGATCTAGCTGGCTATCAAAAGTTGATGGATAAAATATTCATTTTAAGATGTAAAAATATCATGCACTTGGGCCACTTGTCTACTATTTAGTAGACAAAAAAAAAACATTCATATAAATTAATATAAGTGGTTCTTAACACTCTGACTGTTACAATAATGCATCTCTCGTTTCTGTTCAAAAACCGACTACCGCCCGAGATAGTCTAGGGGATTCGACTCTGGCCTTCGGTCGATTGAACCTGGTTCGATTCTCGGCGCCTGCGGTATACTGATGAGTCCCAAAAGGACGAAACGCGTCTATACCTGGCGTAGGTAGTA